>JARKHS020014114.1:17500-22193 GCA_030143305.2 Amblyomma americanum | reverse complement strand
TAGTATAATTAGTTAAAGCAGTTAGGCTAATTGCGAACTGAAGTCGGTCTGGGAGCGATATTAATCACAGCTCTTGGCCCGGCCTGTCCTGCACTGACTAGCTGCGTACGGCGTTTAAGGATTTACGGCCCCGAAGCACGGGCCCGAGTTTACCGTCAGCTAGAACTCAGGCCCGTCGTGATGACCAGCATGGCTGAAAGCCCCCGCGGACTGATCAGCGGCGTCACTCATCCGAGAAGATTAGCGTCGCTGCTTGAGCCATACAAAACACGCTGCGCGAAATGCGCAGGCACTAATTTGCGGAAGACGCAGAGACTTGCTGTTTTCATTTTTAGCGCTTTAACTCTCATTTAGGAAAGAAAGTGAGGATGGTTCCTCGAAGTGATTTTCTTTCTTCCACCCCGCAAGCATAAATCATGCCCACTGAGGGATTGTGAAGCTTCCTGTATCACCTGCAAATGAGTTACGCTTACTAGTGCGCTAGCCTAACACAGTGTGAACCAAGTGACTCCACTGCCCAAACTCAGCAGAAACGAAATAAAAAGCTCTAAAGCATTGCACCAGCCTCCGGGCAGAATAAGTCACGACTTGAAGGTCATATCTTCGCACTTTGTAGAAAATCTTTTCAGACCTCGCTGTAAAAGTGAACTTCTGAATTTTGATAAGGTATATGCAGCAGTAACTATTCATTACATGCAAACTGACGACAACCGAATGTCGGCTAACGTCACGGCTTGTGGACTATCTATAAGTAAGACACAGGTCATGAGGATATACAGCGTAGGCAGCCGATAATAAGGATTTTGGCAACTTTATTACAACAATAAAACAAATTTAGAATACATAATTCGTTCCTTCCTCCCGTTCCAATCCTGCCGTATACTCTTGCAATCTCCTATAGCAGATTATCAGAATTACTTGTTGGCAAGGCGAAATAACAAAGCTCCCTCTCGAGGTGTTTCTAGATTCCACGAAGTTTTATTTCTAGCCTGGCGCGCTGGCTTAGAGTCAGTGGCGGTCTGCTACCCAGAGCGTGGTCAGAGGTTCGTCTCCCGGCCGCAGCGACCGCACTTCGATGAAGGCGAAAGTCGAAAACTGACGCCACGATTACGGCATTATAATGGTACGAACACAGTAGCTGAAGAACTCACGGCACGCCGCTGGTGGCACAACCCCCGCCGCAAAAGGGGCAGCCTTACCGGCGGCGAAGAGTACGTGGGAAAGCGCCGCCACAAAGCTCTCTATACCAAACCGCTCAAGGTTTGTGATTCCGCAGGAGCGCGCCGCCGCTGATGGCATGCAACTTAAGTAGGAGCCAAGAAGTGGCGGAGAAGACGCTCCCCGCGTGAATAAGCCGGGCGCCCCACATAGGTCGCTGGGCGGCAGATCAACCCGCCGCCGCGGCAGGTTTCTCGGCAAGAGCCGAACCGTCGGGAGCGAGCGAAATCCGCTGCCGCGGCAGAGATTCCACCGAAATACACAGCGGAAAGCCCGATCGGTCCAGGCCGAAATCTTCTGCCGGAAAAATTTCCGCCGATTGTCATCGGCCAATAGGACGGCGAGTACGAAGTTGGATTCCCACGGCGACAAACGTGGCGGCGCCTTTCGATGCAGGACGCCTCGCTTCTGACTGGATTCATCGTTGTTACTGCTTTGCTCAGCGCGTTCCTAAACGGGCCACTGATATTTCGCTTCGTCTCATCTCGCCCATAAGAAAAAACGTATAAATAATAAACTTGCTTAACTTTTTTTTTATTTAGAGCACAGATTCTGCCCCTTTTAGGCTTAGGAGGAGCGTTGATTTCTTCACAATAACGGTTCCCTTCCTATCCACTAGATGGCGCCACTAGGCTAAACTTATCGTTTTAAAGGTGAGAATGTTAGAAATGGCGTAACGTCCGGCAAAATAGCTGCATTTAGTGTACGTAAGCGTGCATACGGTTATAGTACGTAGACAGCATCGATTAACCCTTGCCACGTCTGTGCACGCCGTGAGCAGACGACGAGCGGCAACGTGGTGGCTGGGAAGTGTGAATGAGGCAGCATTTCGGCGGCCGCGGATTACGCTCGCTCTTGCCGCCGAATGTCCAAGTGTGCCTCGATGGACAGCGCGGACATCTAGGCACCTTAGTTCTCCGCCAGTGTGTGCGTACCTTGGCACGAACTTCAGCGACGGTTGAATGCACGACGCGTGTGAAACAGCAGCAGCATTATCACCTGTCCGGTGGTCGGCGGATTGATGCGATTTGACGTAAGTGGCTGTGAGCTCTCTGCAGGCAGTCGGTTCTCGAATGACCCGAGAAATGGCCCGAATTGTAATTGAGGCACAGCGGCAACAGTAACTGCGTTTTCAAATTTTTAAAAACTGATATGGCTAATACTAATGGCCGGCTACAAATTTGTAATTGCCGTCGGGTGTCAATCATAATTAGTTAAAAGTTAGCTATTAAAATTTAGTTAACCGCTTCACTAGTTAACACGATTTCCCTGTTTTTCTGACGTCCACAAGCGCTGGTATTACTAATCCGCCAAAAACTGCTCTTTAGCTCAAGAAACTGTTTTTAAAATTAATGACGCTCTTTCCTGAAACACATATAGCGACCAGTCACTGCTGGGTCAAACACCACCCGCAGCTTTGTTCTGCAGTTTCCACCGCTGTCTCTGCAAACAGCACTTGCTCAACACCGCCTAGAGCGCAAAGGATGCCGCCCGAACGCGAGTTCCTCTCTCACGCACAGACGTCACTGTCGTCGGATGGGGAGGGTCCAACCGGCACGAGTCGACACAAGCTGCGCCGTGAAAGGCTGGCGGGGGCAGGCCACCTAACGCCCGTGACCCCTTTCTCAGCTGCACGTGAAGTCCAAGCTCTCGGTTTGAGTCAGTCACGCCTGCCACTGTTAAACGCTCGTCTACTTCGACTTTTGTGGATGCCAGACAGCCCCACCTGATCGAAATAAACCCAGAGCCCCCGACTACAGTGTGCCTCCTAGACCTTACAAAGTGTACAGGGTTGGTGGAATTCCATAGAAGTAAAAAAAGAAAATATGCAGTAATATTTAAACAAGCCTAGATGTTAAGCCACTAAATGATTATAGGGGCAAAATAATGCCGGCGAATAACCCTCACGATGATTCCCTGATTCTCACACGCCTTGCTGGTACCTCTGCTGGCCTTAGGACTGGGCTTGCATCCTTTCTTTGGCGCTGATGATGAAGATGCAGATGTACCACGAAAGAAGAGTCACCCACTAATGTCCGAAAAGAACGCAGTGCCGTACAGCGGATCTGCCTCTAGCCAAAGTGAAGATAGCTTCCGGCCGCCTTCGCCGACTTGACAGTCCAAACGCGTGACCCTTTTGGAAGATCCCGGTAAATGGACCAGGCAAGCCTAACTAAAGGACAGAAAGCGAACAACGCGCCTTGTGTTCACGACGCTGGTTCGACGCGACTAGTGTCCAGCCATCGTTACACATAGCAATGCGCTAGCCATATTTCCGACCGAAGCCAAGCAGGCAGCCAGCGCGCACGAAAGCACTCGAGGCCAAAGCCAAGCAAATGCTGGATCGCTTTCCGCTAATGATAACGGCAGTCACCGGCCGCAAGGCGTCACACTTCAGCCGGGCACGCATATGAGAAGGAAAAAAAAGAGGGAAAGTGCTGCATTCGGACGTCTTTCAGGGCGATATCACCATCTTTGTGTGTGTGTGTGTGTGTGTGTGTGTGTGTGTGTGTGTGTGTGTGTGTGTGTGTGTGTGTGTGTGTGTGTGTGTGTGTGTGTGTGTGTGTGTGTGTGTGTGTGTGTGTGTGTGTGTGTGTGTGTGTGTGTACTGGAATGGTTGATTATGTAAATGAATGAAACCAGCGCGTTCGGAAAGCAGATTCCCGACACAAAGCAAAAGATTGCCATGCCCGCCAGCGGACGAATCGTGAGAGAAAGCGTAATAAACTGGTGCCTTTCCTCGAACCGGCCCAACGGCGGCAATCGAGAGGAGAGTAACGAAATAAGATAATAGGGAGGAAAATAGACGGAGGAAATGCTCCCGAAGGCAGATGCTGTGAATGCACGCAGAGAAAACAACAGACAACGGATCCGCAACGCAGAAAAAAAAAAAAGATGGAATTGAAGGGCTGCCGAGATGGGGGAAAAGAAAAGATTGAGACAGCGCAGGAACGGCGCTGCGGGAGAACTGAGGGAAAAGATTGGAAAAAGAGATACATTGAGGAGTGGTGGGCGAGGGGAAAAAGAAGGTGTGGGCCCTTTCTTCCCAGCCTCCCTTTTCCTAGCCAGCGAAAGGCTTGCGCCCGATGCCGAAGGCGGCGATTCCCTTCCCTCTCCCTCCCTTTCTAACAGCGGTGTAAATTAACCAATCAAGGCAGGGCCCGTTGTTTTACGAGCGCTGCGCAGCGCTATCTTTCAAAAGCTCGCGCGTGCGTGGCGCGCCTTATCAGCGCTGATTGCGGCGCGCCCCGGCCGGAGAGAAAGTCGATTTCTTTTTGCTTATAATTGTTCCCCTTAGTGGCGTTTCACCTCAGAGTCAATTTTTTTTTCAACTCTTTCTCGCTTCTTCCCCCATCTTTCGCGCAGAGCGGCCCCACGCGCTCGCGCAAACGCTTTCCACGCCTTCCGACCACATTGCCTTGGGGATGGAAACACCGAGGCCTCCTCCGCACTGAGCTGGGAGGGGCAACGCTGA
>JARKHS020014114.1:0-12500 GCA_030143305.2 Amblyomma americanum | reverse complement strand
AAAAGCGATATTTACCTGCATAAAATGCCCAAACAGAAAATACAGCAGCTTCACTCCTAAACCTCAATCATGATGTATTTATGTATTTATCATGATACATGTTGAAGCGATTGTCCTGTTTTTATGTTATGTGCTTATTGTTTTCTTGCACTCGATATTTATTTTACGCTTTCTTTTGTCTGTATATCCTAGCTGTTGTTTCTGTTTTTACTTTTTGTGTGTAAATATTACTGTCTGTGGGTTTTATATAACGTAGCGAACAAATGTATGCCTGCGTGTGTTTTCCTCGCGCGGTCGTGCCGCCGTGTAGAGGGGGCGGTGGGCTTTTGTCAAGCTGCCGTTACTCTGGCACCTTTTACCCATGGCCTCCTCCATAATTCTAATGGAAATGAAATATTATAATAACGTTATTATTGAAATTGAAGTGCTTTTTCTTGCAGAGCTGAATAAAAGATGACTGAGGAGGATATATATATATATATATATATATATATATATATATATATATATATATATATATATATATATATATATATATATATATATATATATATACTTATGAAGGGAGCTAACAGTCACCGAAACCAAGGTTCATAGAGGAACGTTATTTTTTTAAATGTGTTTTACTTATCAGTGGGATAATATTCCTTAGAATAATAAATCGCTTAAAGAAAATTGCTTATAAAGCAGCAGAATAAACAACCGTGCCGCCGGTGGGATCCGAACCCACGACCTCCGAATATCGCGTCCGGTGCTCTTACCAACTGAGCTACGGCGACGGCTGTCCAATCTGCTGCTCTCGTGGGTATTTATGTTTATTTGGTGTACGCGAACCTTACAGTGTTCACCAGCGCCAGCCTCGAACATAGCGGCGGACGTAGCACGTCCTGTAATATCGCGAGCGTGACGTGGAACGTGAACTAAAGGCGAGGGCGGAAACTGTGCGAGAGCCCTCTTAAGCAACCTGTGGCATCAAGACTGCCAGAACCGAGGCCCTCGTTAAGTTATTAGCATACACCAAATAAACACAAATACCCACGAGAGCATCAGATTGGACAGCCGTCGCCGTAGCTCAGTTGGTAAGAGCACCGGTCGCGATATTCGGAGGTCGTGGGTTCGGATCCCACCGGCGGCATGGTTGTTTATTCTGCTGCTTTATAAGCAATTTTCTTTATGCGATTTATTATTCTATGTAATATCATCCCACTGATAAGCAAAACACATTATAAAAAAATAAACGTTCCCCTATGCACCTTGGTTTCGGTGACTGTTGGCTTCCTTCATAAGTTTGTCAAACGGGCCCCTCATTTACTTTACCTTATCTGCACACACACACACACACACACACACACACACACACACACACACACACACACACACACACACACACACACACACACACACACACACACACACACACACACACACACACACACACACACATATATATATATATATATATATATATATATATATATATATATATATATATATATATATATATATATATATATATATATATATATATAATTGAAAACTGACAAACACGAAAGAGCAAAAATGACTACAATGCTAGTGGCTACTGAAAAGAACTTTTAGTGCATGTTCTTTCTGCCAAACGATTTTGTCCTTCAACTTAAATCTCACAAGATGTAAATTTTTATTCCTTGGTGTTCCCGGCCACACCAGCCGTATTTCTATGGAGGCGAAATACAAATACACAAATACACCCGAGTGATGTGGGATGTCAGCGCAAGTTAGAGAACCCCATGTGTTCTAAAATTATTCGGAGCCCCCCCTCCCAACTACGGCACCTCTAATAGAGCATGCTTCGCTTCAGTTTGTTAAACTCTACATACTACATGCCGATTGTTACTTTGGTCCCATTATTCGAAAAGCAAGAAAATACTTAAGGCTGATCTTTTTTTAAACTTGAATTGCTCATAGATGCAAAGCTAAAGAACTATAAGGGTGCACATCAACGCAGTAGGATTTTATAGGAGAGTTTTATTATATGCAAGCACAATAAGAATTATGAGGCTCTGGAAAAAAATTCATCTGGCTGTAAAAAATTCAACACAAAACAATAATTTCATGTCAATTTAAAGGCGATGGAAAAGAGAATAAAATAAAACAAATGTGAATGATCAATATGGTGTAGCTACTCACAAAAAATTAGCTGTGGCTTAACTACTTTTGAACTTGGCTACAGAGCGAAAGCTGTAGTGTATCAGGCAACTAGAGGCCACTTAGTGTCTGTAACGTTGAGTGCGTTCCGAACAATTGCCAGCACCGGTGCTCTTCGCAGTGACTTCTTCTTCATTCCCGTCCATGTCGCCGCGGTCTGTGGCGAGAGCAGCCTCGGTAGGCGCTTTTTAAACGCGCCGATCGGCATCATGCTAAGTCACGTGACTTACATTGCATTATACCATATATACGTCATCCATTCACCCATTGTTGTTCTTACATTTCGCTAAAATAATTTTCAAGGCCAAATTGAACGCAATGTCAGGCGTTTTGCACTTGTAGATATCGGTTGCTATAGCAGTATACATATCAACTGAGTAATTACGGCAATTAATATGTATAATTACTGTTACTTTATTAGACTAAACTTAATCTTTCCATGATGTATAACATGCGGACATTCTTATGTTTACTACTCATTATGCTGATTGCTAAATTATGACTTCATGATGATTAACCACACTAGCTAGTACACGCCTATATACTATCTTAGTTCAGCGATCTAGTGGAGCTAAGCCGCGGTGAAGCACGGAGCTCGGCGCAGCGACCACCTGTTTCTAGACGCAGATCCAGTTACTAGGGACGCCACTGCTAAACACCGGCAACACGGAGCGAAACTTTGGTTTGGACTAGCGTAGTAGAGCTTTCGCTCTAAATTTGCTCTCTAATATGCATGATTATGCATTGGAAGAATAGGACCTGCTTTGTGCATTCAATTTGACTTCTCTTCGTGGCAGCCGTAAGGGCGTTATTTTCTACCAGTCTGGAGGTACTTCAGCACATGAACTGGTTTGTTTCAGTTTTCGTGGTTGTTTATATTCCAGAATAAAGAATCAAAGAGAATGCAGTTTTGCGTTCCAAAATAGCTTACGGGACGGCATATCAGAGAACTCCGGATCAACTGCAACCACAAGGGTTGAAATAGATTTAGTTCAAGGTTACCACGTACCAATATCGGCTCTAGTGGATGATGCCGGCCTCTCACCTCTGTTAAAATCTGGCTTCAGTAGCCGGCGAGCGCATCCGTCAACTCGTACCCAAAGACACAAAAGCGGTAAATTTACGCGAAAAGATATATGGACGACTCGGATGTTGTTTACGGCGAGAAGTGCTTCCCTTGGCATGATATTTCTGACCCAAGAATCTAAAGTGTAGCTGGCCAGTGGATTGTATCATTGTGCAGTCGTTTCCTACTTTTCAAAGCGTCAGGGAAAGTTCCTGAAGAGCAAGGAAGACAAATGTACGGCTCTCTTTCGGTAGTACTAACTTGGAGGGCTCTGGAGGCGCACCTGCTTTCGCCACGCGACAGCGGAGGGCACCAGTCGATCAGAGAGGCGCGCAGTGGTCTAGGCGAGGCAGCGCATTTTTGTTTTCGCTCTCCCCTGAGTGGCTCAGCAAGCGGGCACTTAAAGTGCTGCGTCTGCCTGCAGCCAGAAGCACAATTCGCCAGCACGCACGATTAAGAAAACTACCGCGGCACTTTAGCCGCTTTACGCTTCGCGGCGGGGCGCACGCAAGACACGCGCTCGTGGGCGACTCGCAGAGTGAGTCATTTACCGGCCGGCCCAAGACAATCGGGCCACATTCTTCGCTCCCGGCGCGCGCCGCGCGTGCTGACAGACCCCTCGCGACAATCCGACTCGAAAGAGGAAAAACAAGAGCACCGCAAAGAAATCTGTCGCAACAAGCTCGTTACACGCCCTCCCTCCCGCGTCATAGACCGCTTTGTTCGCAGATTGTTAGGCGGAAGCGGGCACGCCTTTTTATTGCGCGGGAAACACGCCGCTGGGGCCGAGCGAGCGGGTGAGGTGAAGGGGAGTGCGGGCGGCCCCGTCAAGAGCAGCACCCCAGGCCCGGGCCAGCGCCCCGCCGCCGCCGCCACCGCGCTCGAGCCAGCTTCGCTCGCTAATGTCCTTCTTGCCAGCGTTCTTAATGACCCTAAAAGCACTCTGAGCCCCCCCCCCCCCCCCTCCATCTTCTGTCTTTGTTTTCGCTACCAAGTCGCTGCATGCGTAGACTGCACGCAGCTGCATATGTGCTGGCTTCACCGCCAAGCGCCTAGAGAGCTGGCACTGTCCGAGCGTTAATGAGAAAAGTCGCTTGTAGATGTGCGCCCTTAGAACCGGCCCGTCGGTATTTTTTTTTCTCTCTCATTCTTTGAAGCCTGCGTGTACCTCTGCGTGTGGGCGCGCGCGCTGTTGTGCTGCCCCGCAGGTGGGTCCGCTCACTGCCTGCTTTAAAGTTGACAAGGAGGCCCTCAACGAACACATGAGAATAAAAGCTGGCTGAACCATTAAGGGAAATAAAAACTAACGGTTCCAATATTTTATCCGCTATTTTTTCTTTTGTTCTCTATCGAGTGCAGTCGTCGCGAAGCGCTAGAAATGCTTCATTACACCTCGTAACAGAAGAAATTGCACTGAAGCCTTCGGGTGACATGCCAGAGTTTGTTGGTTGTGCGATATATCTTTTTCAACTTCGACGTGCTGCCTGCAAGCAAACAAACATAATGCCTCCTCAAAGTGGGAAAGACCACGTTAAGGAAGAATATTTTTTGGCGGCAATATTGAAAGTTTCTGATTTAAACTCCACCTCGGAGAGTATTTTCCGACAGTGATTCTCTAGGTTCATTCTATTGCCTCTATACCAAGGTTCGGTACCACCTGTGACGTCACATCTTGTAATTAGCAAGCAATGCCGATCTTCGGTTTCCGCATCAATAGCGGCGCTTAATAGGAGCAAAAGGAGAAAATAGGGCATTTTTCTACTTTTATTTCTGGCAACATTTGAAAGTTTCATTTTTATTTCTCTCGCGTGCAAGACTCATATGCCATGGCGAGTCAATATACAATGCCTATGAATGATGTACGGCAATCAAAATGAAATAATATTCCAAGAGAACGCTTTGCAAAATGCAGTTGGTGGTCACGCCATATTTCCTAGACACACCTCTCTTCCCTCCGATATATTGATCAGGAAATAATGAAAAAACCTGCATCAAGGAAGAAAAGAAAGAAACCGAAACGATGCTGTGCGATAGAAAGCAGCGCTTTGCATAAAGTAGCGATGACGTCACAAACATTATCACGAATATTCTCGTGCGCACAACACGAGACCAATCCAGCGACTGTAAGCGATGACCCCGTCGATGAAATACCCCAAAGTACCGAAAACAAATGCGACGTTTGCTGCTTCAGCAGGAACGAAGCCAGAACCAACGTGAGGTAAAGCACAGGTGCACTGCCCTATTGCTTATCGCACAGCACACAGCAGCACCAGAGGTGCTCTGCACCCCTGCTGTGCACCTGTGTGGATGCCAAACATTACAAAACCGCGCAGCCATTGCGAAGATCAGTAAGTCACGCAACTTGTGACGCCATTTTTGCGGACGGAATACAGCGCAAAACTGGCTCCCCTTGCCTTATGCAGCTATTGTTTTGAAATTTTAACCAAGCTTGCGTTTGACTTGAATTCTGAGAAAACACTGAAGGGTGTTTATATTCTCGCCGTTGCTACGTAACGGCATGTGGGCGTCGACCATATTCCGTCAAATAAATTTGCACCATCGCAAGCTCACAAGGCACGAGTCTCGCATTATTGTCGAAGTAAACATATATTGTGCCGAATCATGTATGCTTGAATGTGTGTCCACCCAATGAGAACTCTGATCTGCAAAAATAGCCATGCAATGCCCTGCGGATCACCTGTAAAAGAGAGTGTAAAAAATGCGACAAAATTCGTCAAAATTATTAATACTATCGCATTATTAATTTCATCGGCAATAGCGCCAAGGCTCCCGTTCTGCACAGAATCCGGCGCAGTCGTCGCCCACGTCGTTGGAGTTGTGAGCGAAAAATTCCCTGAGAAGCTAATTAGGGGGGGCCGCTTAGGTCACGTGACCTTGCATCGTCATCTCAACCTGCCCACCAGATTGTGAGCAAACTGACAGCCGTGGCAGGTGGCACTTAATGACTGGTCGCGAGAGGCTCTTCGGGAAGAGGTATCTGGGTAGCACAAGACCCGCTGGTGGCAGCACCTGCCATCGCAGGGAGGTGATGCATTGCATAACAGCTGCACCACTGCGTCAAGAGTGGTGTGAGGACTCCCAGCGATCTATGAATATAGAGTAGAGAATGACCAGTTCTACACATATGGGCATCAACGCATCCCCTCTAATTTTTCCTTTCTTTGCGCAGAACTGCATGAGGCGTTAACACAAATACGCGAACATCTGTTTACAACATATTCCTTAAAGAAAATTCAAATTTATAGCTGCCGGAAGTGCAGGAGGCCTGCTGAAGGGTGCATTGATAGTGGCAAGACGGTTCCAAATAGAAGGACTCCGAAATCATACCATGCAAGCATAAAATACTTAATATGTATTAAAATCGGCGAACCGGAACGCGTTTTTTTTTTGCTTCGCGAACCGAAAATCGTGCCTCAGTGTGCGATTTGGATTGATATCCTGAGTTTCTGTTGGATTTCCGGAAGCCGCGACCGATATTGTGCTCCTTCGTTGTTTTAGGGCACATATCCTGATTGCCGAATGGAATACGCCATTAGACTTGTGGACGAAGGGTTGTCGCGTTCGCGTGAACCCAGCCAAAAACACGAGACTACAAATGAAGTGTTTGTATTATGACTCCGAAGGCTGCAAGGCGTCAAGCGAGGACATGACTCAAACCGAACGCCTTGGCCGAACAGCTCTCCCTGGGTTCGAACGGCATTCATCAAGACTGAGCTGGGCCACTTTTCCGCTTCGTCTGCGTGTAAACCACGGCCGACGACGGTGGTGATTGTGCTGCTGCTGACCAAAAGAAATACGTCACTCCCGCCACCTCCTGCCTCCCCATACTTCACTGACTGCAAACATAATTATATCCGTAAGGGCAAATTAATTACCTTCCTCATGAGGTCCACAACCTCCACTTACTGCCACACCACCACTTACTGCCAGGCTACCACATAACCACCACAGCGACTACATAAACAGCTGTGGCTGAGGCCACAGCTGCTTTCAGATATGCGTTGTTTACTCTGACATTGCACAAACAGATTGATACTGCTCATGCAAGTGCCACGCAGCGGCCGCACAACTTGCTTATATACTAGCTCACATGATAGTTTTTGCAGTTCGCGTTATCTATATTTCTTTTAAGTTTTCTTGAATATTACCTTGTTGCCGACACCACGAGCACCTGTTTTTCAATATTTTCTAGCAATTTTCCACTTGACACATCATACATACCGCCAAGAATTCAAGGGTTACCTAATTAGTTCTAAGTGATTAATAACTGGGCAGAATGAGAAGAACAGGGTGAACTACGCCTGGGGACTCCCCAACAGCACTAAGTTGGTTTCGCTCGTGTAGGACTCTTCGTGTTTTTTAAAAGCATTGTTGTGTTAATGAGGCTCACCCTGTATAATCCAGTTACGGGAATTTCAGACGGTTATTAAAGTTTTTCCACTGTCTCTCACGGGGGTACCACCTGGGAAAGAGTGGTAGGTTGTAAGGTTGAAAACGGGCCTAGTTAGATTCATGATAGAAGTAGTACAGAGGAGACAAGGAGAAGACGCGAGCGATGGCATCTCGTGTCGTCCTTCTTGTTATGTCCTCGCCTTTTGCGTTACAGCCATCAAGAATGGCTTTTCTCGGCTTTTTCCAGTGGCATTTGTGGAAATTCTACTGTTTAGCAATAGATTGCGAGTTTCTGCAGTTAAATTACAGCCCATTTGCTTTTCATCCCCGCAAGTAATATTTGTTTAATCGTTCTTCCTCGATTCACATTTTACCGGAGTTGAAAAAGTTAAGCTGCTGTTGAAATATTTAGTTTCATACGGCAACTTAAATTGTACATTCACATTCGATGCCTTGACTGCGCTCCACTGCTGAGAAATTCGTGAAGCAAATAAGGGTCTTACAAACCTAGGAGGAGCAGCAGGTGGAGAAGGAAAGGCCGGGAGGTTAACCAGAAGAATAATCGGTTTGCTACCCTGCACGGGGGGAAAGGAGTGAGGGGATAAAAAGATGAAGGAGAATAGAGAAGCCTGTGTCTTTTAGACAGATTACATTTTCTTGATCTGTTATTCTCTTCTTTTTTGCCAATTCTCTGAATATGTGCTAATTGTTAGTTTTTGCATAACAATGAATGCAGCTGAAATCACAAAGAATAACATAGAAGTGAGCGAAGAAGTGCTATCTTAATAACGCGGCTTAGTGATCGAAGCCTTTCTAGCCTGATTAATGCAATTCATGCTGCAACACTGAGACTCTTGACGTAAGCCGCGAAGCACACATATAAAATGTGCAGAAAGGAACAGGACGATTAGTTGCTGCGCATTAATTTAGGCTTCCCTGCTTTTCAGAGAATTTGTTTCACATACTTAGTACATTGATATCCTGATATTGCTGCGAATAAGGATGTCCTCGCTGAAGTTTGCTTACTTATGTTCGCCAAACTGCCTTTGAATGTTGAGTAAAGAGACGCATGAAAAAGAAAAGGGGATGAAATTTGTGTTGGAGTGTAACGAGCGCAAAATGTCAGGCGACAACGTGGTATCTTAATCCACATGGGTGACGTTTCTGGTAAATCAGTGCGAATAATACAGCAGAGAAGAATGAGGACGTGGGCGGCAACTCGAATATACAGCGATTTTGATGCTCATTTCTTGCGGTTTGCTATGTTCTTCTTTCAACTGAAATTTTGTGTGATGGCATCCTGGGTTTCGGAGTAGTTAAACAGGTCGGTACATTAGGAATGCAATGAATAAGTGTAGCTTCCTCTACAAGTTCGCAGGCAATACTACTTCACTGTTTCGCAGCACAGGCACCAGAAGAATATTCAACCTTTAGTAATGCAATTTGAAACACCCTGCATGCTGTGCGCTTATATCTCTTTTGCGCAACGCGTCTAATCCATACTAACGCCTTCGAAACGCCAATCTGGCTCGAAAGCAAAGAATAATGTTTTCTGTGTCGATGTTTGTTCAATTTTCTCCAACACGCTGTTTCGAAGATCAAGCCTGAAATTAAACGAACTTGCCCTCTGAGCAGCCACGCAATATGCAGCAATCATTTTTCTTTGTTTTTTGCTTTCACCTTTAACAGCGTAATTGCAATCGCGCGTAATCTCTTGTTCTGCGACAGATCACCGTTGTTTGAATACCTTTTATTTCGTTGAAGGCATGCTGTGCATTCAGGTCGTTGTGTTGGTTAACGTTTACCCGATCATTTACATTGTCGGTCCCCAGTACGAACAGAGTGATGATATCAGACCCCGGTCCCGAATCGCCTCTTGCGCGTCTGCGCGCGCGATAATATCGCCGCCAGCACTGGTGCTATTCTGCGATGTCTCTGCATGGTTGCGTGGGCGTCACTGCATCGGAGAGCGAATAAAGAGTAGAAGGGGATAGTGAGCGGGCGAGCAAGAGAGAGGGATGCAGATATGGCGGATGGTTCGACTTGATCAGAGAGATGGCCCTCGCAGGCAGACTCACCAGGCGCGGCTCCTCCCCGCCACCCCCTGGCACCATTTCTGCTCAGTCGGAACGGCAAATCGATTCGGCGGCGCGGGCATCAGTTCAAAGCGCTCGTGCCCGCTTGTTTACGGGGCGTCATGGGCGCGAGGCACAGCAGAGAGGGGGAAGGCATACGCGCAAAATATCGGGAGACAGCCCGGCAACTCGCCGAGGATATGGCGAAATAACAAGGAAGGAAAGCAAGGCAGGGGAGGGTGCGCGGAGGGGAGGGGGAGAGGGGGAACGGGAAAGTATGAGAGGATAGGCAAACAGGAATGAGTGATAAAATAATAAAATTGGATGCAAGCAATAAAAAGTAGGAAACAATCGTAAGGCTCGGTGAACGCAAAAAGGTGCGTACGTAACGACGAAGGAGAAAAAATAATAAAAAAAAATCAAGAACCCTACAATGCAGGGTGCGGAAGGCGCTTCGATTGGACGAAGAAAGGCAAACTGAGTGAACAGAGAGAGATGAAACAATCAAACAAAGAAGCCGGAATGCGAAAGGCGCTCAAGAAACGAATACACCAACATTCATTTATGTTCCCTGTCCCGCAAAAATAATGACAAATAAAGAAACTGAAAGGACGGGAAGTTTGTTTGTACATATGCTATGCACGCGTGCATTTGTCGCTCGTCCCTTTCACCGCCAATGTGAAACTGCGATAGGAAGTCCGGGCTACGGGACAGCAGACAGGGCAGATTTAGCACATTTATCTCCGCGAAGCCACAATAGGGTTCATAAGCACCGATTGGACCAAAAGCAACAGGAAATGTGCTCCTAATGGGACCATCTCGGGAGGGAACATGCCACTTGAACATAGCGAGCTTTAGGTCACAGTACATAACGAATGAATCGAAAACAGGGTGGGTCCGAATTCATTCATGTTTTTGCACTGCGAAAAAGAATTGTAGAGCTAGGCTTCCCGGCTTGGGACTTTAATCACCGAAAGCTGTAATAGCTTTGGTTCAGCCATTTACCCTGGCGTCTGCCCATGTAATCTAAATCGTCAGCCGTAAGAGAAAACCTATCTGGGCTAATTTGAGTCAGCGAAATCTTTTCTGGCTACCGACCGCCTCCTGCCTTGTCTCTCTCTCCCCCGTTTACCTCTCGCACTTCCATCTCCCTACCCTTGTTTAAATGTAGTGAGGGATTTTCTTTCTCTCTTTTTTGCCACTAGTCAACTGTTTCAGGTGGCGCCACTGTAAAGTATGAAATTAAATTCGAACAATGAAACTAAAAAAATTATTTCTCTAAGTGTTAAGGTGTTAAGTAATTAAGCTCATGCTTTTCGTCTTTTGGTCTCCGCTTGCTCTCTAGTGGCGATTATGCGGCTTTCTATTATAGGAAAGGCTCCTTTTAGGTTCCAGGCAAGGTTCATGCAGATTATTTTTGAGGAGAAACGATGAAAAAGGAGAGGTGAAGCAAATGGCAAAAGTTTAATGTTTTACGGCGAATTCCTCTGCTCTTGGCGCACTTTTAGGGACATATGATTAGGGATAAAATTGTTCTAGGATGCGTTACGGACTTTAGCACTTTTTCTTGAATGACGCAGGGGAGACAGAAGAGACGGAGGAGTTGCCGAGATCTCCTTTAAGCGGCACAGTTACCTTTCAGCTATTGTTTAACTGTAAAGCCGCAAAAATAACTTTCCGGTCGACTTCCTGCGCACAAGAGGGCGCCCTAAAACCTTGAATATACGTCATGCAAAATTTTTGCTCACATTACGGAGCTTTTATAACGATATATCGAAAACCTTCGATGCCAACGTCAAAGATTTTCATTTTTCAAAACCTGTAGCTGCCTAAAGTCACACTTGCGTGCCTTTATGCGTAGTGCTTTGAACACTCTCGGTTCCTACTACTCTAGTAGCCACCGATGACGCCATTACTCGCTTTAAGTTTTCACCTCGCACCGAAATGAAAAACAAAAACTACGCGTACTTGAGAAAAATTATGTTTTTATCGCAAAAAAAAAAATATGCGCTTGGAGTTGAACTATATATAAAAGCTGAAAATTTGTAAAAAAAAATACTGCAAAGAATGGCCATAATGGTTCCAAGGACCATGGGAAATTGAGGGCGACTGATAAACAATGAAACATGAACTGAATTGTCAAAGCCAAGGGATTTATTCCCATAATGCACAGCTTGAATCGCTGCAACGTCACCAGATGTCCCTCCTACTAAACGTTCTGAAAATAGAGATTTTGAAGCTTGGATGAAAGGGTATGCAGTAACCAATAGAGCTTATAGCAGTACAAACTACAATAAGTGAAACTTACATTTCTGATAGTAAAGTAAGATGCTGCAAATTTTTAAACTTTAAACTGCAGCTGCTAACGTGTTGGAAAACGGGTGATTTCTTTTTATTAATTTCGTTAAATTTTTATTCCTATTGTTTATTTCTTATCGAATGAGTAAATCTTCAGAAATGGGTTAAATCACCTTGTTAAATCACTCATTTTTAATGGTGAGTCGTCGGCTTTTTCTAACAGTCGTTTTGTGAAAATTGAGACATATTATATATTCCAGACAGAGGGGTGGGAAGAACAAAATAAATATATTTTTATTCATTAAAAATTAAAAACTGTGATAATCTAATGCACAATATCCCTTTAACAGCCGCTAAATTGAAACTTTCTGTTCAATGCAACAGGCCTGGAGGCAGTCAGTTCAACTAGTATCCAAGGTGGGAGCGTTTTGTATGCACGATGGGTGCTAATGACAAAACTG
>JARKHS020014113.1:0-133244 GCA_030143305.2 Amblyomma americanum | reverse complement strand
ATGGACTGAACTTGTAGATGCTGAAAAAGCAGGTGTCGGTAAGCAAGTCTGATGTCCTCTAACCATTTGGTTGAAGGGCTAAGAACAGCCGTCCCTGGTGCAAATTGTGCGGTGAACGTTGATGTTGAAGACTTATTTTGTTTTGTTCCCCAATGAGAACTTTTCAGAGCTTTATGAGAGCTCATCGAAGATGGCGACGCGGTCGACTTCTAGAACTCTTGTGGTGTGTCTCTGGATTCCTTTTTGGAGCTGCTCTCGTTCTTTCTAAGTTCAACCATTGTCCATTTGATGGTAAATTTCATGCTAAATGGAAAGGAATCTGTATTGGTTCTAGCGTTGCGCCACTGCTGTGCGAAATTTTTCTGGCCAGTTTAGATCGAGCGCTCAAACGCAAATTCACCCATGCCTTCATTTCTAGTGTTTTTAGATACGTCGATGATTTTCTTATCATTTTAAAGCTTTCACCTAATGATGTACTAGCTGATGTGGCAGATGAGCTTTTGGCTGTGTTCTCTAGATGTTCACATTCTCTCAATTTTACTCTTGAGCTTCCGCAAGATGAATACATCCAGTTATTAGACATAAAGTAAGAATTTAATCAACATGACCATATTTGCTGGGCTTTTCAGCCGAGATCCAAGAAAGCTTTACTGCCGTTCGACTCATCCCATTCAAAGCTCGTAAAACGGGGCTTGGCATCTTCATGGTTTAGGTCAGCGCTTTTGAAATCATGCTGTCACTAAGTGCAGCTCAGTTTTCATCTTCAACATGAGCGACTCGAAAAGGCAGGCTTTCTGGGCTCCCTGTTAACTTCTGTCGCCGAATCGCTGTTCAAAAAGCTTCGCCAGACGGCGAAAAAAGACGCCTTTTCCCAAGAGCCACCTAGTCCAAAAAAATATGTAGTCTTACCATATCTTCATAAGAATTCCCACTATCTTAAGAAGATCTCAGGCAGATATGGCGGGGACGTGGTCATGTCTGCGCCTTGCAAGCGTTCAAAACTCTTCAATTTGGTGAGGAAGCAGACTTCAACGCATGTAGTCTGTGGCACGAGGCATTCGAAGAAGTATGTCTCATGCGCTTTTGGGGTGGTTTATAGGATTCACCTCAGCTCTGGTCGATTTTATGTCGGACAAACTGGCAGATGTTTAAACATTCGTGCGCAAGAGCATGCGCGTCCCTTGAGTAAGCCCGTAGCACCTGCCCTGCCCGTTCACTGTCGCAGTTGTAAATGCTGCTATCCACAGCTGAATCGCACAGAGATCATAGGAAGAAGAAACGGGCAGTTGGAAAGAGAAATTGTCGAGGCTGTTGCCATCCTGGGATCGGAGTCAGATTAGTGCGCCAGAACGGCTTCTGTGTCGAATTTTCAGAAAGAATTAGCGTTTCTGTCAGCATTTCACTGGGTTGTTTTTGTTTGGTTTTGAGCAGGTTGTGTCATCCTTGCTCGGTTTCCTTCCCTTCGCCGTACCGATTGTTTTCGTCATGGTCGCCATTTAACTGTTTTCTCATGCTTCATCTTCATTTAACTATTGCTTGCCAGATTACACGCGCGACTGATCCATATAAGCTATGCTGTTGTTTGAATAAATGTTCAGTTTTCAGTACCGCTCTGTGTTGTCGCCTGCCTAAGTCCCGTCCTGTTTTGCGGTTTTGCTCCCCACAATGTTCTACCAACAGGCCTACAACCAAGCCTTCTAAATGAGGATAAAGATCAAATGACACATGCACATAAAAGTCACACGGGTAAACATACATACCTAGCATTTTAACCGGATCACATCATGGAAGGCTCTATGTTGCTTCCCTTGAAACAGGATAGGATACAAGCACAAAGGAAATACCGACACATATCAGCTCGTAAGAGAGACGGGGATGGCTGACAGCAAAAACTATTAATGCAGTCCGTTTAACATTGGCAAATAGGTCATTCTCGAGCACGCAGACGGTTGTTCTGGAGGGTAGGAATGTTGATATTGATAGTGGGATGGCAGACCATATAGAAATCAATGAAGACTAGTCAAATAGAACAGTGAAATTAAGGTCATAAATGAATGTAAGAAAAATAAAAGGGCCAAATACGACACCTTTGCGGTTGCCCAAGATTCCGAAAAAAAGAAAGGCAGTGTGAGCGAGAGTTATCATGGGCCAACTGCTGTTATCTGGCTAGGACCACTTAAATCCCGCTCAGAACAGTACGATACAAGACATTATTCTATAAAGGATTTTATCGCATGCTTTCTCAAAGAAATTAAGGCACAAGTGTATGTCACGAAGAACAAAAAGTTGCCTATCACAGAAATGCTTTTCAAAGAGCGTACCGATTTGGAAGGAACAATTTAGTAGGCCACAACAATTGAGTAGTGTTATAGTACTTAGTGTTTTTCACGATTAGGAACCCATGCTAGCCATAGAAATGGTGCAATGATTTGGTGCTCGTGACATTATCAGAACTAAAAATTTACCACATTCTGCGGTATGCAGCCGTGCCTCGTTAATATCCACCCTGCAGTATGATGGCTTGAAATATGGACAATTTTTCGGGGGATGAAACTCTATCAAGGCATGCATGCCTTAACATAGAACTTGCTGTTTGGACATCTGACATGGTTTAAATGCACAAAGCCCATTGGGATCCGCATATTCTTGTCGTGTGATATCAACTGCAATGCGAACGTCTGCACTGCGGTAACCAGATACAATAACACAGCGCAAGGACTGTTGGAAGTTTTTGGCGACAAATACAGACTGAATCATATGGCTTTTGCACCCTGGAATTGCCCTCATACAATTTGCAGCATAGCGTGCAGTTTTTGTTAACCTTGAACTGCCAGGCACGCCGACTCTCTCCACTTGCACTTTCTGACTGAAAAAGCACTTCTCTTTCTGGTGCCAAAATCATTGGCACTTAAAGATCCGGTGACTCATTTCCTGGCGCACATTGTTCACTGATCAAATTAATTAAGCTACTCGCTGACTACTTAGCCTTTTTGTTATAATCTCATAGATGTTTGCTTGCAACACCAATTTATTTTTTTTAAAACAGAGCACACGGCAGGAATAAAATAAATACTCTAATTAAAGCATGTCAGGCATGAGAACAACTCAGCACAGGTGAAAATCAGGGAATCTGCCAATACAATCCAAGCAGTAAGGAAATGGGCTGAAGTTAAATTTGATCTCAGCCTCAGCAGGTCGATGGCTGCACCGGCACTGTAGGACTTTCAGAAATGGCTCAACGTCAGTATTGCAGCGCCAACCACAGTGCAATAGCGCTGAGCACATTTCGAAAAATCCAAGTAAACCTTGTTAAAGTTTTTTGGCAATATGCGCAAATATGGCCCCGTCTCGACCATACGATAAATGTGAACAAATGTGTGTTCCGAGAAACCTATAGCTGAGCATTTTGGAAGCTGAAAACAAGCACATACATTAAGCAAACAAATTTAAAAATGCAGCAAATGGAAAAGAGGCTAAGTAGAACAAGGGAATATCCTACATTTCTGATAAACACATTCTCATAGGCCCACAATCGCCTTCATCCTGCAGGCGAAGAATGCTCATTGCAGGCAGTCGCAGGTAAATGGACGCAGCAGATGCATGTGTGCATGTGCATTCATGGCATATATTTGTAAAGGACTCGAGAATTTCTCACACCAGCTGGTACTGCTTACTGTACAAGCTCAAAGTAACAACGGTTCGACACCAATAAAACCAGGCTGTTGAGCACCACGGCGGCAGAAGTGTAGTGAAAACAAATATGGGATCAGGTGCAGATTCAGAGTACAGTTTCTATCCCGATTATCATGGCTCACAGAGCACTTCAATATCGCTACACGCTGCTAAGCAAAGAATACAATGACAGCAGTTTACTGAAAATATTTTCCTTTCTAAACATGATTCGCTATTACGGAAAACTGTAAAGTTTTGATCCGGAACCAAAGAGTTCATGTTGACACGGCACATTTGTATATTGGTTGCTTGATTTGAGAAGCGTAAGCACCGTCTGTGGTCTGTGGACTTTCTTTCTTTTTTTGCATCAGAAAAAATGAAATGCTCATGAAAAAGAGCTGCACTAGTCGGCACATATTACAGTCTTGTGCATTGTGAAACACTGGTGAGCGAGTTGCGATAATGGTGTTTGTTCGTACATAAGTGTTCGTGATCCTGCCATGATTTGTTGCAACCCAAACTTAACACTACTGATTTGGCTCAGACCATGATCACATGCAGGGGAAATTGGATTCATTCAATTTGTCGTGCAAATTTGATTGCAGATATAGGCCCCACAGCCCGGCGTGAAAAAAATGGCAGTGGCTTAGCTCGGCTATGCCAGGATCTATGTAGCGAAAGCAAGTGTGAAACTCCCCGGTTGGCCTTGTTCACATATTCCACAACGTATGAAGCACAGGCATAAACGTCCAGTATAACCCCTAGGTCCATGTTTGATTTCAGCACCGAGGCTATCTAAGGATTGAATGGGTCGCATCACTCTTACTCCTGTTCTCCAGGCTAACGGCAAGTGGTTCTTTGGTTTCTTAATTGAGCCCGCCGCTGAAGTCTCTTGGTCGCATTCCATCGTTCATCACGGGCCGTCTTCAGTGAATCAGGACACAGGTCTCTCCTCCGGCTGCTGTCGCTGCTGCTAGCGGTCGCTGCTGCTAGCGTTTAGACAGTCGTTCGGCGCGCTGTTCGTCTGTTTCCTGGGTGATTAGGTTCCTCTTCATCTCGTTCAGCTGTCGATTTCAGGCCTCCTCCAGCATATCAGAATTGTCGCCGTCCATCCTGTCGCCTCAACTGTGGTTGCGGCGCACGCCAGCTCTCCTTTTCAATCCTGTGACATGTTATCAGGCATGTGACGCAGCTGGCGAAGCGAGCGGAAGCGAACGCAACGACGAGGAATGCGGTGTCACGTCCTACCAAACGGCGGCGGCGGCGGCGAGCGGCGCGGTGTGACGTCATGCCATATGGCGCGACGAGCGCGGGAAGCCAATAACCTTCCGCGGCGAGGCGCGCGTTGTGACGTCACGTGCCTCGATGGAGTAACGGCACGGCGAAATCGCGAGTTTGCGGCCAATAATTCTTTCGCTTGAAAAGACGTTCAAAATGTGAAAGCTGCTATGCACACCGATGTTTTCACACAGATTTCACAGTGTCGCCGGCATGCCATCGTGATCCGGCCACTCATTGTCGCAAATTGCACTTTATGGAGCACAATACCGCAGAATGCCGGTGACGGTTCAGTAGTCCCGGCAGTAAACAGCTCAACGGCCGTGCAGCCGAGGTCGTTTCGCATACGCAAAACACAAGTTTCAGAATGGTCTCGTCGCACTGACGGCGGTTGTCAAACACAGTACAGGCGAACTACGATCGATATCGGTGGTGGCTACACCGCAGCACAAGGACTTGCGCTCGCGATCACTGCAACCGCTGCAACGAATGAGGCTCGCTACAGAGCTCGGAGTTCATTTCGTCCCGTCGCACTCACGGCAGTTCTCAAACTCAGTACACACGCGTGCACCCGAACCAGGACCTGCTGTACAGCTCTAAGTTATTTCAGCATTCGGAAAACAAGGCGTGCGTAGTAAGCTTTTCAAACGTAATTATACTTGCAGGCGGTATCACTGACTGACGCAAAAGAGCTGGTTCCGATTGCTATCACTTTCACTACACTGACGCTTGTCACTGCGCTGTGAAGCTTGCTGTATGCACATGAAATTCACCCCGGGGAGCTGCTTCTCGCTGCTGTTCGTGAAGAAACTCGCGCGAATAAAGAACACTTGTAACTATCACAAACGGATCCAAATAAACACTTCGCGGCACCGGCACTGTTACGTCTCGCGTAGACAGCGTTGGTTTGAAGGCCGCTCAGTCAACTCGGTGTAGACGGCAACAAAACAACTTGGGGGAAACTGCCGCTTGCCGCTGTTGCGCAAAGTGAAGCTCGAAGTCGCTCTCAACACTCGTTATAATTACACGCGGCCAATACTATGCTTCTCGGCACAGCTACCACCTACTAGGCCTTGCTTTTCAATCCGCTTCACGGGCTGTCATCTTGCTGAGGAGGCGCGGCCTGGCACCGCTGCGCTGCCACGTCACGGGACAGCAGCCAATAGCCTGATGCGACCACCCTGTCGTGCGACAAAAAGTTGAAGTTGACCAACTTCGAGCGAACTGGCGGATGCGTTCATGCGCCCCATTGTTCGGCCCTTGCGCGGCCCTTGCGCACTGTCGCCACGATGCGTGCGCATGCGAAAAAAAAGTGATCGTACAAGCGGCCTTAAGGCATGGACACACTGGCTGATAAAGCCGCTGCCACGAAATCTGCCGCGGCGGCGGGTTGATCTTGCGCGCAGAAGATGGGTCGTGAAGCCATTTTCGCCGGCGGGGAGACCAATCAGGGGCGCCCAGCTTAGTCTCGGGAGGAGCGTCCGTGTCGCCACCTCTTGGCTCCTAGCAAAGTTACCTTCCAGAGGCGGCAACGGAGAGTGCGTTCTAAATATCTAGACGTCCGACAAGACGCCTAGTGCGACGTCTAGGAAGCTGTCTATATGTCCATATGTTGGAATTTGTCTACTGCTCACGCCACCTCGCGGCAAATAAATGTAACCAAAGCTTATGAACAGTTATACTATAATTTTTCTCAAACTGAGCAATATAACGATAATTAAAAAAACTTTTTTAAAGTCTGCACATTTTTCTGCAATTAACTTTGCTCGTATATCGGACTGGTGGCTGCGCCTATCGGTCATTCTATTTGTAGCAGACGGGGCCGCTCACCGAAGACGACGCTAAAGACATATGCGACTATTCTTTTATTATTGATGCTAAACTGTACATGCTCCTCGAACTAGCTCGTCCAGACGGTCTTGTAAACATAAGAAAGAATACGAAAGACTGTAATCAATACGCGCGAAATGCGATACGGCTAATATACACTGCAACAGGAAAACACATGCGTGCCATTAATCCTGCTGTCTGCCGTACGTGGTACTATGCGACGGCGAGAAACGTAAAGACAGCAGCGAGGTTTAATTCTTGAAAGACTAAAATAAATTCGCAACATGCCCGTATGTTTGTTCTGAGAGTGTAGAGATAAAAAAATGTGCGCGAAAGAGTTGATGCAACTAATACAGCAACAGAAAAACATATTTTTTTTTTGCCATCACGCCAGCCGTCTTAACGCCCGTCGAGGAACCCAACGACAGCGATGAGTATTAATCCCTAAAATCAAGGTGTTAATTAATATCCGGCATCGTCAGATGCCGGATCACGTAAACAGACTACGTAAACAGACCTGCAGCGTCCGCTGCTGTAGCAAAGCTCTCAACCGCACGATTATTTCCTGCTTGATTGACTGCTATGATTCGCATGTTCACGAAGATTAATTAGGCACTAGTTTGCGTACCAAATAACATAATAGAATGACTCACATTTTTACGTTCCTTATACTCCGGGTACAGTCCGACGCCATCAAGAGCACGACTCGCTCATCCGCACTCGTGGCACTAGCATTTTTGCAGTTTTGACCGTATGTTATGCATGATGCACTCACCCCGACTACATGAAAATCGAAAAGTTATGAAGGACTGCTGTGTTTCCCAGTCAAGGACTCCATTTTAAAACGACAGCAGTTATTTGTGTTCCTTGATAGTGATAATATGACTATATTAGGGTCCCCGAATTCCATAGAATTATGCTGTTTTTGTTGTATTGAACGTAAAGACTGTTCACAAGGCCCCAAGTTTCTCTTCTATAGAAGCAGCGCGGAGCATACATCACCTGTCAAATATAATATTTTTGGGTGTTCAACATCCAGTTTTTCAGCATTCTCTGAAGAGCCTTTGTCTTGTTGCTGCACCGTGCGTAAAATTACACGTAATAATGTCAGATTTCTCATCCAAGTAATCTGTCGCCTCACTGCTCTGGAGTGGAAAGCTGAAGTCACGTCTGAAACGAAATGGTCACATTTTGTGAAGTGCTTCCCTTACTGGGTTGTGCCGCAACAAATTAATTCAATTGTTTGTCTTTCCTTTTGAATCGTGATGACTACATGTAGACTTGATGCGATACGACTTTTTCCTAATCCGTAGTGAGTAAGTTGCTTTATTCGAGGAGAAATTAAACTTAGCAATTTATTTTTCCTTTCGAAACACGAAGAAAAATCATCAAAAGTGACTGATCCACAGAGAAGCCTCACAAAATCATCTCCTGATAACTACTTATTTTCAATGCCATTGTCTTTGCAAGGGCAAAATAAGAAGGAGGAGCCGGATCAACGCTGGAAAAAAATCAAAATTGGTTTGTGAGGGAAGGAAATGGCGCAGTAATTGTCTCGCATGTTTCAGTGGACACCCGAATCGCGCGATAAGTGAAGGGAGGAAGGTGGGAGTAAAAGAGAAAAGAGAGGAAGAGGTGCTGTAGTGTAGGGCTCCGGGATAATTTCGACTGCCTGGGGATCTTTAACGTGCACCGACATAGCACAGCACACGGGCGCCTTTGCGTTTCGCCTCCTTCGAAACGCGGCCACCGCGGCCGGGATCGAACCCATCACTCGCTTC
The DNA here is from genome assembly GCA_030143305.2 of Amblyomma americanum. Classification (NCBI taxonomy): domain Eukaryota; kingdom Metazoa; phylum Arthropoda; class Arachnida; order Ixodida; family Ixodidae; genus Amblyomma; species Amblyomma americanum. The sequence continues at coordinate 124,683 of JARKHS020014113.1, read as the reverse complement.
TGCGGAACCGTCTGCTCCAGTTGATAAGAGAACCTTGCTTGCTGTCTTGCTCGATATTCGTCGGGCAAGGCAATAGATCTCTCATCCAGGAATGAGTCTGTGCTAGTTGTAGAACCACGTTCGAGGTAAAGCACGCAGGAAGACGCGGGCTTGGGAACACGACTGACAAGCTTTCATCCCTGCTTCTGCTGTCATCGAAAGAGGCGAAAAAAAATAATCTATAGGATACGCTTGCCCAGGAACATGCGTGACGAATTTTACTGACGTGGCTGCGTGACGGCAATGAAAAGAGTCTTTTTTCTCCAGTTGTAGCTTTTTAAAAGCAATACGAAAAGGAGAGAAAGTAAAGCACTACTGGGGGAAAAAGCAGCCATTCGTTTGCGTCACGCAGCCGCGGTTTCTTTGCTTGCTGACGCACAGAAGATAGGTTTGGAGCCAGGATATTCGTAGCGAGCTTGCGCAAAAAAGTAGAGAGAGGAGAGGGGTAATAATACCTTCGTGGCATTAAGATAATGCAAATAATAAACTGAACAAAACGCTGCGACGAGTGTTTCACGTTCTGGCTTACCCGCAAGAGCGCCTATATTATACGGCTGCCTTATTGGGAAAGGCATTAGTGATCAGGAAGTAAAGAAGCCGCTAGGCAAATTTTGATGTAGCCCAGCAGGTTTTGAAACGCGCCTTTTAGCTTTCTTGGCATACGTGCACAGCTTTCTTGGCGTTGGCCTAGTGCAAGCGCTTGTGGTCTGGTGGACAAAATATGCGATCTCTGACAGCGTGGCGCAGAACGTGCAATGTGTACCGAAAAGGCTGTAATCGGGAGAAGAAAGGCCGCCACTTGTAACGACTACGAGGCGGCCCTAATCGAAAGAAGACAGGTGGCGGAGAACGCAAAAAACTTGCAAAGCCGAGGTGAAAACGGGCGGCGCCCCTTTGCTTGAAGTGAGCTCGTAGTGTGTGTGATGCAGCAGTCAGAGAGCATGTTATGAGGGACTGCCGTGTTCCCGGGTTTTCTGCCTACACTATTAAAGTGCACCGGCTATTTGGCTTTGCTCGTGACTGCACGCACCGAAAAAAATTGTCAATCGCAGGACAAACTAGGCTGCCTGATCAACAGTTAACCTCAAAGTATGAGAGGTAAGGCATGCAAAAACGCTTGTTTTCCAGAACAATACCTGCTGGGGACGGAAGTATAATGCACAACGTAACTTTGCATCCTCATAATTATTTAAATAAGCATCCATAAAACGCACCTTTTCGCATTGATTTCATGGCTGAAAATAAGTGATCCTGATTGTTGGTAGAGTAACCGAAATGTAGAGTATCAGGGTCAAGAGATTGCACTGGAATATGCTACGCATGTTGTAAAAATGCTATTACGAAGGAACACAGCGCAAAAGGAACGGGACAGAAGAGAACCAGCACACATAAGGCACCGACTGTCCATGAGGCGCCGACGTTCTCGACAGATTAGCCGCGAAAGATGGTATACTTTAGAGGAACTAAGTCTGATTAATTGTTTAAACAATCTCTTCTACTACTCTGTTTTTCTGTAGAATGCCAAATTTCCTGGATTCCACGCGGCAGCTGCTGTTTTTCATTCGAAACGGCGCGCCGCCGCATTGCGCTCTATGCAGCTCAACGGGAGAGTGGGACCCAACATGTCCCCGCCGAGAGCGGTGTCCCGCACGAAAGCGGCGCTGGCTCATCGACGCACCCTTCACTCCTCGCAGGCGGTGCGACAGTCCATTTCGCGCCGCAAATAGTGCCGCCAGGTGCTTGCCGCGCGTTTTTCCGCAATTGTGTTCGTACCTGTACACCTAACCTATTCTAACACCATGGCCAGCCGGCCAAACGGGTTCCACCCGCCGCGGTGGCTCAGTGGTTAGGGCGCTCGACTACTGATCCGGTGTTCCCGGGTTCGATCCCGACCGCGGCGGCTGCATTTTTATGGAGGAAAAACGCTAACGCGCCCGTGTGCTATCCGATGTATGTGCACGTTAAAGATCCTCAGGTGGTCGAAATTATTCCGGAGCCCTCCACTACGGCACCTATTTCTCTCTTTCTTCTTTCCCTCCCTCCTTTATCCCTTCCCTTACGGCGCGGTTCAGGTGTCCAACGATATATGAGACAGCTACTGCGCCATTTCCTTTCCACCAAAAACCAATAAAAAAAAACGGGTTCCTGCAGCGCAGGGCTGGGATCGGCTCGACTCGCGTCACCCCTTGCCTCCTCCCCTGCCGCTCTCTCCAAACCAGACCCGCTTCCTCTCCGCTCATTCTTTTCTTCTCTACCCCCTTCCTGCGTGGATCAGTTACGGTGCAGCCCTACAATAGGAGGCAGTTACCGGGCTGCGCCCTCTTCTTAATTTTCTTAACTACCCCCCGCGTGACCACCTCCCCCTAATAAATAACCTCGTCAGTACTCCGAGCGCTGCTCAAGGCCAAATTTCGGCATTGGAATGACGACAGCGCCCGCTAATTATCGGCGTTCAGTCTGTTCTTGGACTGTGTGTGCCTCGTGCGGACATTCGACGCTGACAGACACGTAAACATTGACTGGTTTGGTTTGGGCCTCTTTTATCTCGGGAGTGGCACAGCGTCTCAAGTGCGGGCTTCTCACCATCACCTTGTCTCATCTGTCCTTTTTCAAACTTTACACGGTATGCATATTAGTGGAGGATTTTTTTATGCACCACATGGAATCAGCACTGCATTAGCCTTCTACTTGTATACTGCGTTTCCGTACTGCGTGCTAGAAGAGCTTCGACTGGCAATTATTCACCTTGAGGTAGCTTCTCAGGGGCATAAATTCTTAGAGGCCTGACGCATGAATTCGTGCATCCTGTGTAATTTTTCTCGAACTAAATGAACAGTGTTACTACATCCTGCATAAACTCTTGATATTAATTGCTTCAGACACTTCATACAAGTTGTGTTTGCTTTTGCAATGCATGGTTGGCATAGTCACAGAAGGAGCACGTTCACACTGCAGTCGCAGTTAATCTTTGTTTTCCCTTTGTATGTAAATCACAAGATATGTAAAGAAGCATGTCTAGCCATTTAAATAGACAGCACTGGTCAAAATATTGCGCTGAACAACCTTCCCGCTCCTATACGCACTTTTGTGTTCTGCGAAATTAACTGCACCATGACACTAGTCACCGAATTCCGGCGTGCGTAGCTGAATTCATTTCGGCGACCAGTGGGCGCGCGGAAGGGAAACGCCTAGTTCAACGGTTACTGCTGGAGATAGAGACCAAGCCGTAAGGCAATGTTCCTTTGTTTCGCACACACAAAGCTGCTTGGCCAGCAAACAAAAATGGTTTTGGAAATGTCCCTCATAGTTTGGAGTGAACGCACAGCAAATGTCACAATTTTAGCACAGGGGAAATGGCTTCCTAATTTAAAGCAGGAACCGATTGTCGAAGTATTTATTGACCGGTGCAAGGAAATCAGGAGCTCGGAAATAAGGAAAATAGTAGCGCAATCATGTTTTGTATGATAGACCCCTTTGTGCACCTATGTGCGCAGCTATGGACCAGGTTGTTTAGAAGGACTTCTTGTTGCGCTAGTTGCTGCATTGCTTTGAAGAACCACGTTGCGTATTCAAAAGAGACAAAGACAGGAAAAAGCCAAGAAGACGGAAAGAGCGCAAACTATCAACTGAGTTTATTTGAGTGAAGGTGCCTTATATATGCAGAATCATAGCAAAAAGAACAAGGGGAATGAGAGAGGGGGGACGGGGGTACAGCCAGTCATATCCTGATCAACAACATGTGCGCAGAAAATACTTCTCCTTGTACAACTGGACAGAAGTGTCGCTTACAGATTTATCGCCGTTTTCGTTTTTGTGTGGTAGGCCTGCAAAAGCGCACGCGCTGTTTTGTTTTTACTTTTTCCTAGAATTTTTATCTTCTTCTAGGAAAAATTCTAGGAAAAAGTGATGAAGTGCATAAACGTAGGCCTCTGGCTCTGGCAATTAGCACGGCCTCAAAGGTTATTCCTTTATTTACGTCTGAGCACGTGCTTCAGTTTGCATCATCGAGATGGTCGCTATGTTTTTCATACATTCAGTGACTGCTGGCTTCATTCATTCAAGGTATTTCAGGGAAGACCAAGAATTATTTTTAAGAACAGGGTTTATTAGACAAGCAGATGGCTTTTGGGACAAAGTAATTGAATTGTTGGACGTCAGAAAACATGTCAATCATATTAACTAGTAAGCTTGTTCACTAAACTCTAATAGGTGAATTTATCACCATTACACTTAGGCTCCTGGTTCAAGTTAGTTATTTGGAGCTGACGACGTGTAAAAGACCTGCATGTTCTTAGACTTTCAAAAACTCTATTTCCCTAGGCACTTCGAGTCGGCAAATGGTCACCTGTTCTACCGACATTCGACAATCGCACGCCTGCGGTGTGCGCACAGCGACATCCATAAAATCACGTCACTCCACTTTCTCTGCGCGGCCCGGGCTACCCGGGCGGCAGTGCTCGGCGCTGCTCACAACTCCCGGCGACGCGGGGAAGTGTCAGGTCACGTGGTACATGCGAAACGTGACGTTAATTGGTGGATATCGCACAGCGCGCAACGAGGGAGCGCAGCTGTTTTGTGTTGTGTTGTCAGTTCACAATCAGAAGGTTGCATACTTCACACCTGTGCTTCACGTACAGTACAGTAAGGAGAGACCGCTCTCTGTAGATCCTTCCACTCTCTACTTAACTCTCGCACTGCATGCACTATGAAGTCGTGCTCGCATCTCGAACTGGTACTTCGGCATTTAAAATGCCACAGCTTCTCTTCTGCTCGCCCCACATTTAATGTAGTTAATCTCTACACTATTCTCCAGGGGCATTTAAGCAGTCATCATGATCCATTCTCTGTACGCTACGATCCCAAATTTTACCCTTCAGAGCATTATCACGCCTTTTCACTGAATTCCCCGGAGCATCAAAGAACATGTGATCGGCTTATAATGCTACACAAAATGGTGCACAAGTTCTTTTGTATGGCTGCTCCCCTTTCAATCACTAGTCATTCTACTCATGTGGCCCACTGGAGTAACTCAATGAACATTGTACCCTTTTTTTCTTGGTCCTCTCAGAAAAAATACAAAAGAAAACATAAATGAAAGAAAGAGGGAGCCCCGACCAGCAACGCTTTACCGGGCTTAAAGCCAATAAAGAAAAAGAAAGCAGCTAAACGCTAAAAAAACTAAATTGAAAGAGAAAAGCAGGAAAATAGAAACAAAAACAAACAAAAAACATAAAACCATAAACATAAAACATAAAGTAACATAAAGTAAACATAAAAAAACATAAAGTAACTGAAGACAGGGCAGAAAGAAGAGATAGAGAATCAGTATAGAAATGAACGGGCATAGAAGGAGGAATATTAATAGCAAACGCAACAGCAGAATGGAATGCTACAAGCTCAGCGGCATAGGCGCTTGAAGGTGGTTCTAAGGATATGCGATGAACGTATAAAATATTTTTTGTGGAGCTAAGAACAACGAAAACAGCACCAGCACTGTGATGAGTGAATGACCCGTCTGTGTAAATATGCAATGCGTGTTGAAGCGAAAAAGCCAAGGCTTCCTGATAACTAAGTTGAGCAAAAGAAAATTTATATTTCAATGAGGGATGGCCAGACAGATTTTAAGTACAGGTCGAATTTCAAACGGGTTATAAAATGTCTTGCCGTAGGCAACGGGTTGCCGTAATGTAAAAAGCATAAACTCTGAACATGATTGGTCCAGGTGATGACTGCCGCAAAGAATCATCAAGTTCGAGCCACACCTCTCCTCTATTTATCCCTATTAGGATAAATAGAGGAGAGGTGTGGCTCGAACTTAATGATTCTTTGCGGCAGTCATCACCTGAACAGTTTTTAAATCAAGTGGTTATGAATAATGATTTTATATTTCTGTTCTATGCAACCACTCTGAAGTGTCTCAAAAATGAGACAACAGTATCTATAAATAAATATTTGTAGATATACTGCTCAATTCAGAGGACGGCGAGGAATTTGATGTGATTGACTTACCAGCATGACAACCATCCCAACGCTAGGCAGAGCAGAAAAGAGGACGGACATAAAAGGTAAAAGGTGACATCAGCCGTACACAAAACTCGCTTACTCACAAATAGACAGCATCATCAAAGGCCGTCTACCAAACTCGTCTATCGGAGAAAAACTTGTAAGGCTTTTTCCCACACGCAGCCGACGCCGCATCATTCCAAGGTCCTAGAACATACATGCAATGTGTGCAGTCCTGGAAGAGTACAATAGTACGTAAGTATGTCTTGCTGCGAGTGTTGAAAATCTCGCAGAAGCAGACCAAGTGTTCAAGATCTTCGCGAAAACCGCATTTTGAGCACAGAGTGCGGCTTGATGCTCCATGGTCATGAATAATGTCTTGAGTGTAAGAATAGTCCGCTCAAATTCTGTCCAGGCCATAACGGTCACGCCTGTCTAAATTGCTTGGCATAAGAAAGCCACAAGTGGGCTTCATACAAAGTATAGGCATCTGTATCGATGCTGTGGATCACACCACAGAGAGCATTGAGTCAGCCACGATTCAGTAGCCACAAGTCTGGCGCCGCCACAACGGGATAAGGCAATGAGGAGCAGCACGGAGCTCTTGCTGTGCCTTGAGCTCTTGCTGCGCCCTCAACATGATCAATCACTGCGGCCTGCGAGGGCGCATTGAGGGAGTAGCTACCGCAACACTACATGGTGGTGTTGCTCACAGGCCTCAGTATGTAGCCTGTTGAAGTCGATAACGAGCTGCTCTTGAATGCGCGATAACTTTAACTGTTGTAGTGCAGCGCGACATCCACTGAAGATAACCCTCGCTGCTCGGAGTTGTTGCAGAGTATAAGTAAAAGCTCGGTATCAGTAGTCGAAGTGCGGTGACTGAGTATCGCAGAAAATGTGGTGCCCTTTGAAGGAATCCAGACGACAACTGCTGATGAGACGGGCGTGACAGAGTCATCAGTGTAGATGTGGCAGTGAGCACTATAGCATCCAGAGCTGTTCTCAAGAGCAAAGTATGCAAGTGCTGGTCCAGGGATGTTGGTTTCGCTTCGAGTGCCAAGTGTTGTCCCGATATGCCGTGTAGCAAACTTCCTGGGTGGTAACGAGGGCTTTACATCGCGCTGTTACTGTGAACGGAGAACATCGCGAATCTCATTTATGCAGTACGTTGCGAGTGGATGGCCAGGCTGACGCGCCAGAAACCGCGTCTGCAAGACTTGAGCTTTCATGGCTTCGAGGAGTTTTATGTTTGTTTGCGAGATACCCTGAAGAGTTGGGAGACTATAGCGGAGGAGGCCTTCACTGAGCGTTCTATGCGGCCGCAGTAATGAATATGTAGAAAAGCCCCTTCAGGTAGTCGAGAGCATATGAAAGATTCACTATGGTGGCAGTGTGGGCATGTTGGCGATTTATGATGGAAATGTACAGCGCACAAAAAGACGAGGACACAAGGAACACACATAGAACACACGAGCGCTGACTTGCAGCAGTTTGTTTCGAACCCCGGACCAGTATATGCAGATGAAAAAATCTGGTCCTAGGGAAATCTAGTTTCAGTGAACAGCTCCTTCGTCTCAGAACCGCTGGGTATCCTACTCATGTTTTGATCAGTGTCTCAGAAACCCTCATTAATCTCCTGTTCTCAAAAGAAACTCGTACATGACTGCCGCATTAAAACATAACAGATTGCTGTGATCCCGTATATTCATAGCTTGTCTTATCACCTAAAAAGGTCGGCGAACGTCGGGAACGTAAAAGTTGTTTTTTTTTGTGCCCCCGATAAGGTGCAAAAATTTGCAGACTGTCCAGGCCCAGTGATTCCAAGAATCCGAACCGCAAGCAGAAGCACCGAACAGAGTTCGTAGAATGTACGCGCCCTATTTTCTACAGCATTCCTTTTTAATGTGGGAAGAGCTATGTAAGACAAAGCGGTAGGTGTTTGAACGACCCCCTCCGAGAATATTGGAACTATGTGTCTGAACGGCGGGAGGGTCTCTGGACACACACTCTAGGAAATGTAGAAAAAACGGTGAAGATGACAATGATAGTGATTCAGATGAAGTGTTCGTGTTGCAGCCCGCTTACCAACATTGCTCTGTTATCGCCAAAAACCATTGCCAGCTGTTTCGAGAAATCATAGAAGCTCAAATGATATACCGGTTGTGTGGGTCCTGCGTGGCTGCGCCATCTATTGCTCTTACTGGTAAAGAGCTGTTATACTTGCGTCATAATATGAATCTGTCCCCTACTGCGCATGCATAATGTTTGCCAGTTTTTTTCATCTATATATGCTAGTCCGAGGTTCGAAATAAACTGTTCCAAGTCAGCTCTTGTGCATTCCATGTGTCTTCCTTGAGTCCTCGTCCCTATTTGCGCTGTACATTTCCACCATACGAAAGCTAGGGACGTATGAAGAGAGTTTGAATTTTAGCTGCTGTACATGTGACCACGGGAGCGGCTTGTCAAAGGTCACGCCTAAGAATTTCTGGCTCGTAACATACAGCTTTGGGGTGGCAGTAACTTTCAGCACGTATGGCGAGAAAATGCAATTGCGGCGCTGTTATCTAGGAACATGACGTGAGCGAGCTTGATTAAAAATAATTAAGTACAGCATATCGTCCCCTGTAGTCGTGGATGCACAACGCGCCTGTTGCTTTAGGAGCACCACACACAGATTTGTTCTGCGTAGAGGGAGCTTTGAAAAGTAAATGGCAAGCGCTTCTCCAAACCAACAAGAGACATACTGAACAGGGTAGGACTTAAAATCCCTCTCTGAAGAACCTCACGAGATATTTGAGGCAAGGCTGTATTGCCTTGACATGTTCACATGAAAATTGATTATTCATGATGCCATTTGATTGTAAGGCTGAATGAATCTCTTCATGTGTGAAGTTATCAGAAGCACCGTTCGCGTCAAGTAGACAGCACTAGTTATAGACCGTTCTGCTTTACTGCGTTTGATAGAGATGGTAAGGGCAAATTTTTAATTTATTCATTCAAATCTGAAGGGCTTCAACTGGAGCATTATGTGAAGGGGTTTACATAACTGGGGTACGTACAGAAGCGAAGAGAAGATGGTGAGTTTAACATTGTTATACAGTAGTAAGCAAACAACCAGAAAAAAGAACTAATTTGAAATACACACTTCAGAACAAAATACTGCTTATTTTTTAAATTTAAAATAAGGCGTTCTGAGATATGAACAACGTTGTCAGGACGACCATTCCTATAAATGATTGCCCGGGTCAGGATTGATAACCTATGTGGTGGTCCTTCCAGAAAGGCTTTTAAAACTGAGGTGATTACGCAACCGATTAGATGTGCGGGCCGCTTGTGTAAGAGGTGGCTGAAGGAATGATGACTGCAAACAATTTTGTGGAAGAGGAAGATAAGTGTTATTGTTCTGCGAGATACTAAAGATGGAAGGGACAGCGACGCCTTAATGTTAGTTTTGCCGGAATGTCGGAAGTAGTTGCGAATAATAAAGGCAGCGGCACGATTTATTACGTGCTCTAGGGAATGAATTAAGTAGTCCTGCTGAGGTGACCAAATGGAAGATGCCTATCAAAGATGAGGGCGGACAAATGTTTGATATGTGAGCGGCCGTATGTAACAAGGCGAACCTATGAGGTTACGTTTTAGTTAACGTAATCCACAGTTAGCGTTGGCAGTAATTTTTTCTGTGTTTTTTTATAGATTAGGTGAAAAGTGGACGCCAAGGTACTTGTATGATGACGCAGGAATGACTGGTCTGCTGTTAAGTGAATAATTGAAACGGTAATCAGAGCGTTGACGGCTAAATGTCATTAATTGGCTTTCATCAGTGTTAAGGGTCATTTGTCATGATGAGCACCAGTTAATAATGCGGTTTAGTTAGTTCTAAAATTGTCAATGTTGCTGCGTCCTTTTCGTAAGCTAGACATTGTCTCAGGGCAGTTGAACCAGTTCATCAGGTCCCAGTTAAAGGAAGAGCGTACCATTTTCTCTATAGATTTTTCGGCGTAGCTCAGAAGTGCAACGGGACGATAGGCGCTTAAGTCAGCTGATGAATTTTCATGCTTGAGTACTTGTATGTCACGTGCACGCTTCCAGCACTTATAAGACGGCCGGCCTCCCAGGAGGCGTAATTAACTGCGAGCAGCTGAGCCTTGTCTTTACTTCACAGGTGAGGGAGCTCAATACAGCTGACACCAACCGGGTGGCCCAGTTCAACTGGTCCCGTCTCTTACTGCTAGCTGCCAGAGCCGCACGGAACGGTCTATAGTGAATCGTTCGTCAAGGAAGGCAGTGCTGGGTGAAGGCGCACAGCTTTCGACAGGCAGTGCCACAGCTATGATTGTTAATGGAGCAATGATTTTGGAATTGAAACCCTCCGCTAGAGCAAGACGAGAAATATTCAAATTTACAGATACGATACGCACTCGAAATTATGTAATTGCTCGGGCTGATCTCTCAGGTACGTACAATGCTCCGTACTTACAAACAGGCTTTCTAAGATCTAGCTTCGTGCAAAAGGATTGCCGTTCCCGTCTTGCCAGTTTGTCGAAATGACGCTGAACGTGTTTCTGAGCATGCCTAGCAACGCTGATGTCCTCTATAATGCGCCTTGTGCGTGCGTCTGTCTGCTCTGCGGAGAATTGTGCGATGTCGCTCATACTCAACGTCAACAGTTGAGTGCACTTTTGAAGAGTCATAACCTTAGTTCTAGACTTTGTAGCATAAGGTACTGCATCATTGAAGTGTGCTTAGTCAACGTGTGAATGCTCCAGTTTCTCTACGGGTTCAGCGAAGACACCCAAATCCGTGCACCGTACGTCACGCCGCAGGGGACTCACAAAAGCACCACCCACCTCAATGTACGTAGGTAAGTGATCGCTGCGATTAGATTTTATCTCCACAAACCAGGTGTCGAGGAAGACCGATGCACAGAAATCATAGACGTCAAAGGCATTGAACATGGCGCCTTGATAAAAAGCTGCCAGAAAAGGTGAATTGTTGACCTGCACTAGTGCGAAGTCAAACAGCTACCGACCTCTGACGTTGATCAGGCGCTGACCCAAGCAGGATGATGGGCTATGAAGTCGCCCGTTATGACGTGTGGCCGATGGGTTCTGCTTACAATATCCTTAAGGCGCTCATCCTCAAAACTGACACGAGGCAGTATATACCCCACGATCACTGTGAAGGACAGGCTTATGCTCTTGACAGTGGCTGCTACATATTAACTCCGTGAGCATGCGGTGTGGAATGAAGATGATGTCTTTATGGTCAGTGAAACGGACTTGCTCGCTGATGTCAGCGCCTGTCATTGATCGCATAACGTTGCAGCTTGAAAGACGGATGTCAGTACGTAATCAAAACACTCAGATGGCAATAGTCGAGATAGTGCTTTGAAATAAGATGTCGAAATTTGGACGGACGTGGACGGAGGCCGTAGGCACTCGATTGAAAGATGGTGGCCTTGTTACGGATGCTTTGCAAGCTAGGGAGAGGAGATGGTCGATTGACTGCTACCGCCATTGAAAAATAAAAGGTGAAATGAAATCAAGGATTGTAAGCATAGCCTTCGCCACAGGCGAGGAGAGTGGTATAAGAAAAGCGCGGACAGCCTCATCAAGCGAGCACAGTAGAAAACGAACTTTCTGTGGTTTGGCGAATGGATTTTTCGGTGGTAACTTCCAAGATACAAACTCCGACTACGGCCGCCTGTCTCATGTCTGCTCTCTACGCAGGTGGCTGTACATCTTAGCGCGGTGGAGGAGGGATTTTTTGGAGGGTCATGTCATTTTGCCCTGCGGGCGGAGGCAAAGTGGGGCAGTCGGAAATTTTGAATAAAATAAAATTTTACCGGGTTCTCCTTCAGTTTCCTTTTCCATATTTATTGCACCCGCTGGTAGGGTGATCTAAAAATAACCAGGTGGCGTTTGTTTTTTATATTTGTTAGAAAGAAGTATTAAATGACATTCCGTAAATTTTGGTCCACTTAGGAGGACGTGCCGCAGTCGGGGACGGAAATTATGCATGTCCAGCGCAGTGGACATGAAATTGTGCCGGGATGAATGCAGCTTGGCAGCAATGGGAACAAAGTGAGCAAATGCTTTAGAAAAAAATTATGAGAACGCTTAGCTTTACCTTAAAGAGTGGGACACGACAGCGTGTTGCAGCTCTTCCAGGGTATTACTAATGTTCGCATCAGTACACAGACTTCACGGAGTCAGAGACACCAACGCTTTCACCAGGTCCACTTCTATTCAGTTCTAACCAACAAACCATCGTAGCCTGTCGTAGTCGTAGTAACGTCAAGAACACAGCAATGCGTGGCTTCACTCATTGTTTTTCAGATCTCGTTAGTTAGGCGACAAACGCAGGCTCGGATCGGTTGTAAGCTGTCTATCTCTGCACGAGCACAAGTTTGCAATGTATTTTGGGATTAGAAGCTTATCTATGTCATGCACGTGTGGCATTGTGAAAGGAAATAAAGTGCAGGCAATGCACATAATTTTTGCGGCTTTCATGTGATGCTCTCAATGGGAACCTATACCTCCAGTCAACTTGTTTCTCCCACTGTAGGGAGGTCGAGCTGGTCTTCATCAGCTGGTTCATCAGCTTGTTTTTAGGTTTTTGAGGGGAATGCCTCGAATGGCTCATACTCGTGTTGACCGTCCGTCCGTTACAACCAAAGCCTGGAACAGTGCCAGCTGTCACCCTACCCCGCACCGGCGAACACCCTCCTCGCCCCTCGGCGACAGATGGCGGCGCCGAAGCGCATGCGCAGCTGCACATAGCAACAGTGACGTCACCTACACCGGCAGATGAAGCGAGTAAGCGCTGCGACGGCGCTCCTTCGCCAGACGTGTCGTTGCAAGGCGCCCACAGTGAAATGGTGATAGGCTTTCGTCGAACATACTTTAGAATTTCGAAAGTGTCCTCCTATGTTATTATTTTCGATATTAGCAAACCTTGCCTCCATCCTAGCTGCGTTAAACAGACGATTAAGTGCCCATTTGCCCCTTCTGTTAACTCCCACTCGTCATGGAAGTGAGGGGTCTTTGTGGAGTTTTCTTAAAGAGGTCGCCGATAGATTCCATTTCCTCACTGTACGGTTTTCCTTAAAACTCCTGTACAGTCTATCTAGAAGAAAGATGACAAAAATTCCGATTCAGGAGTTGTTTCCTGTACCTATGTACCGGCAGCGTTACCTCTCCTTTGAAGACAGCAGTGTATTAAATCGGGTGAAAAGAACGTGTGTTCAAGCGGCCGGAAAGGCATTCGTTTTTAACTTCACACCTCAACTTTACCTCTCAAAATGTGGCTCCCCGAAAAATGGACTTTTTTACCAGGGTCTGTGAACTGTCGCTTGTGTCAGCAGCCAGAAACTATTGCTCAGTGCTTTGTTGTTTGTCGCGATGCCTTGCTTTTTTTTTTTGGGGGGGGGGGGCATTCTTCAACGGTCTCTAAAAAAGAACATCGATATTGCACCTTGTACTACAAGATTTATGCCTAAAATGAAAGGTCCTAAGGTTTCATTTGACATTTTTGTCCTCATGGGCGTGTTTGTCTTGTGGAAGATGCGCATGACAGATCGCCACGCAGTGCTGCCGCGTTCATCGACGTCTCTGTTCAGAGACTAGTGTGCTATGATGCGGGGGGTGTATGCTGCGCAGGATCGACCTCCTGCCTGGCTCCCTTCGACGCATGCGCATGCCTCCCGGAATTTTGATGTGCAGGCATAGTGAGCGCTGGATGCTGGTGCGATTGTGTTTCACGGCTTGCGTGTTGAGGACTGGTTAAGTCGGATTTGAAGCCCGCCAGGTTGGGTATACTTCCATGCAATAAAGAAATATAGAGCCCCCGTATCGTGTTCGGCAATTGCTCGCGTCGCAGTCTAAAAGACTTCGGTTCGATTTTTCGTATCTCCACAACCTTTTTTGTTAACGCGACACCAGCTTTTTTTGCGGCGAGAGCTCATCAACGCTGCCGCGTCATAGCGGATAACAGTGTATGAAGGATGAATAACATGTTCGATACAAAACGTCATCACAAATTTTGGATTGCATTGTGTAGCCGACTATAGAGGGTTTTCACCTAAGACGGTATACAATTTTTGAAAATATGCTTTTTTAGCTAAAAGAGCGCTTTTCCGCCATAGCATTGTCAGCGGTGCAGCACATCAGAATAAAGCAGACTTCCTACCTAGCTCACTGGTTAACAAATATTGAGTAGTTAAACTTTAACTATTACCGCAAGACTCCTTGATTGCAGAGAGGCGTGTAGCCCACCTCAAGCAATATCCAGATGAGTTTTTAGAATTCCGAAAATACGATTACCTTTGGTGCTGTGGCGCAACAAATCTTGGCTATTTCGACAAGATACATGGATTGGGATCAGTTGCTTTGCCTACAAGTTTATCGAGAGGAAATTTATTTTTCTGCGATGTAACCGAAATTTGTTGGGCCACAGCGCCGAGGGTAACCGCGTCTTCGAAATTCTAAAAACTGTCATAGATATTATTTACGGTGGCCTACACGCCTCTCCGCAAGTGAGTAGCCTAACCACAATAGTTAAAAACTTAAGTATTTATTATTAGCTAACCAGCCTTGTGGCTAGGGCAACTTAGGTGAATTCTGCTAAAAAACAGAGCTGAAAATGATATCTTGAAAAAGCAACCTTCTAACTCCAAAGTCCTATTTTTAAGAATTGTGTAAATCCTTGGGCGAAACACCCCGTATATAAAACAGGTCGAGATATAGAAACAAAAAGGTCTATTCAACGTAAAAAAAATTGATGAAAGTCATAAATTTCTGCTAAAAAAAGAAAAAATAGAAAACTATGTGGACGAATATTTTAATAGGAGCGCAGATTAAATACAGAAGAAATTTAGCGTCACTGGCACGGCCGCGTCAACAACGGGTGGCCGAAAAAGTTTTAATAGAAGGCTTTACTGGCCGCAGGTTGAGCAGTTTCGCGGGATTCCTGGACAGCTGTGCTGCGCATGCGCGAGGAGCAGTGAGGGCACACGGTGCATTTCTTTCTCTCGCTCCCAAGTCACATCTGCGCATCCGCCACTAGTAGCGCCGAGCCACAGGTGTTCCGTCGCTGCGCAGCGCCGCTCCTTTCCTCAAAATGCAACTTTCAATTATCAGTTTTCTCTTCTTTCCCTCCCGTCTTTGTCACTTCCTTTACGGCGTGGTTCGGGTGTCCAACCAGATATGTGAGAATGTTACTGTGCCATTTCCTTTCCTCATAAAACAAACAAAACAAGTGAGCTGACGGCGTTCTTAGAGTTCATTCGCGTTTGCAACTTTGCTAAGACCGTTCATTTTCACGAAAGGAAAAGCGCACAAGCGGCTGCGTGGGTCAGTGGAGACCTCAATCTCGCTTTCGCTTTGTATATCCTGGATTAGCGAGGCTAATCCACAATAATTCTTTGCAGTGTGCGCACATCCTGGCAACAGTGGCACTGCGCCAGTCAAAAAGGCCAGCGCCCTCGCAGAGCTATAGAGCGGTGACGACAGCTACATTTTTCATTCGGCGTCCTGCAGAAAGACAATCAGTCGCTCTCACACTCTACAAGAAAGTGGAAAGTGCCGCTGCCATAACACGCGCCTGTTTGGCTAACAGCCACGTGGTACGATCAGTTCACCAAGGGAGGACATGAATATTTAATAGGCATGCAAAATATCACCTGATCGCCGCTGCGGGTTAGTTATAGTTCTAGTGCGCACCGTTCATCGCATGCCGCGCTGACTGACCAGGAGATACGTGGCAGCACGAGTGGCGAAGGGCCGTCCTGAGCGAATGGGTTGTTTTAGGCTTCATCGAGGCTTCAGTGGAAATGGGGTCCCTGTATAAAGCGCAGTCGGTTTCAACGGCAAGCAAGGAGGCAAGAAAGTTTGCATTTTCAAATGAAAGCACAATATAAACACCATGTACCAGTAGCGCATATCAATGTTTTTGAAGTGCCTAGAAGTATTACGCTAGAACTTAATGTGTAGAACTAAAGCAAGAAAGTATGTATGAATCCTCCCGTAAACATCTAGATTGCCATTTGAGCCTGACAAGGATTACGTGAGAATAAAGGCACCAAATTTTTAGTTACGTGTTTTCTTTTTTTACATGATGCTTTATGCACTACTATGCATGAATCAACCCGTGATAATATCCCGCGACCGTTAAATAATTTATGATTGAATTTTTGTACGAGCTCTTTGGGTCTCAGTTTCATCAAGCGAACATTGGTTGTGACGTGAAGGTCACCTCTAGGTCACGTGAAGCACGAAAAGAACGGCAATATAGTTGCTCATACATCATTTTTCGTTTTTGCAGTTCTTGATTCAGGCTGGTTTAAGTGCTATAGTGAAATAGAACTTCGCATTAGCGTTTATAATGCAGGGTTGTCGTGTCTCACGTGACCTGAACGGCAATTTAACGTCACAGATATAGTTAGGTTGTTGAAACCGAACAATCTTGACAGAAGAAATTGAAATATAAATTATTTAGCAGTCATAGGCGACTATCACGCGGTGATCCGTGCATTCCGAAGTCTAACGCATCATTGGAAAGAATAAAACACCCACCTTAAATTTGTTATAAATAGTTATTTAGGCATGTGGGGAACCAGAAATCGTAGCATTTCGCGAGCGTTCTTACTGCAGGAACGAGGTAGTACTATTCATCATCAGGTTGTGTAGGTGAAAATTGAACAGATTTTCGAGAACTAGTTGCTTGGTAATTTGCTTGCTTTTTTAAGGTCGAAATTTTAACCGTTTGTAGTGTTCCCTGACAGGTGTTTTTGTCAATTATTCCAGAAAGGGCTACGTGTGGGCATCGCATGGAACGCCAGGAATTATGCGAACAAATTTTATTGGCTTCTTCAACTTTATGCTCTTTGAAAATTGTGTTGTGCTGCTTACCAGAAGAAAATATGTTAGATATGAACGAAATAACGAAATTATATAATTGTTTTAGGCCCCTAAGGCGAAAGAAAGCGAACCCTGTATTTAATATCTGCTACATTGGAAAGTTTACCGACGAAATTCTTGCTGTCATTATCCCAGAGCACCTTTCTTGACGAGATTCTTTCTTTATGAAACAGTTGCAATGCTTTGGAGCATTGGCTGGCAGCGCTCAAGGTGTGTCCGAAGAAGCCGCAACAAAATTCTGCGATGACCTTAATCTTAAAGTTTTTAAACGCAGGATTTCTTACTTTAACTGCTCAAGTGCTTTCGAATAATCAAACTACATAGCAAGAGCGTGTAGCCTTTAAGGTCGCACATCATTATCACCATGTTACGTTTTTAATTACTTTAGCTTGAGGCCACTGCGCGGCTTTGGTATACAGGGAGAGTTCTCGGAACACCCCGTCAGCGCGTCCCCAGCAAGCATGCACAAAGGCGCGTAAGTCATTGTCTACTTAAGAGCGTCGCTACCACGGAGGAGGACTCCTTGAATGATACAAGACCGCGGTCAGCAGCCGGGGCACCAGCAGATCACGCCAGGGTACCCGTGCACCCCTTTCGCGGAAACATGCGAGCCTCTGGATAGTTTTGCGAGGTGCCCTTTCGTTTGCAGGTACTATTGCCAGCACCGAAGCTTCGGAAGGCTCGTTTCCTGCTTCCGCCATCCGATTGTCAGTTAGCGAGGACACGTTATATTCTGAGCAGTGGCGCCCGGCTGACGCGGTGTCAAGCCCGACGCGAAGACGCACGTGCAGAGTGGAAAGGGGAGAAAATCACGTTGAGGCGGAGAGGAGTCCGCGTGGAGAGGGAGTCCGGAATGCTTCCTTTATGTGTCTATTTGCCCTGGGCTCGAGGTTGTGCGGAATCTTCAGTTGCTGCGGCTACCTTGTATTAGAGCTTCATTGGGTAGCGAAGACTAGGATAGGCCTACAAACATGGCCGCCATAACTTCTTTGGGAAACATGCAAAAATGGAAGAATAAGCATTAGGTCCTCCCGTCCTGTCTAGCTTAGCTAGAGGCTCCCTTGCTTGACACGTACTTCTGCAAGTGCCCAGGCTTTAATCTTTGGTCGATAAGAAAGGTAATGTCGAGTGTTTCTCCGTGTTAGATCAGTTGTTTTAAGCTCATCATCATCATCATCATCAGCCAGACTACGCCCAGTGCAGGGCAAAGGCCTCTCCTATGTCTCTCCAATGAACTCTGTGCTCTGCCAGCTGCGCCCTTCGTATGCCCGCAAGCCTCTTAATCTCATTCGCCCACCTAACTTTCTACCGCCACCTGCTACGCTTGCCTTTGCTTGGAATCCACACTGTTACCTAATGACCGTCTGGTATTTTGCCTTCGCATTATACGCCCTGCCCAACCCCTTTCTTTCTCTTGATTTCGACTTGGATGTCATTAATCCGCGTTTGTTCCCTCACCCCCTCTGCACGCTTCCGGTCTTTTAACGTTACGACTATGATTTTTCTTTCAACGGCTCACTGCGTTGTCCATAACTTAAGGGGGAGACGGCTCTTAGAGGCGAAAAAATCGCGAAAAAATCGATTTTTCAAAAATGTAATTTTCGAAATCTGCAGCTGTTTCTCTACCACCCTGTGAATTTTCTAATCTCTAGAGCCAATATTTGGGCTGTAAAAGGAGTATAAAACTTCGATCCGAGCTCGCTCTTCGCAAATTTTTGCGCAATAACGGGGCTTTTTAAGAGACATGCTATTATCGTTTCACTGCAGCGATCGCGGCCATCTTGGTCTCGTTTGGAAGAGCTGCTTTTCGTTTTAAATTTCGCGCAGTTCCTGCTCCTTTATGCTTATTGGATGAGGGAGAAAATGCCGCCAAAAAGCAGTCGCAACGCGCGATGCTATTCGCTAGTCGGTGCACGTGACTGAAAGCTGCTATCTGATTGGCTGAAGGGCCTCGTGTCGTCTGCTGGAAGCGTCTGTTGAGCCCAAGCGGTAGCCATTTTGTCAAGGTGTGTTCGCTGGTGCTTCTCGCGACGATGTCAACGCCGGCGCCAAAGTTCAGCACGACGCACAGATATGGAAAAAAGAGGAAAAAATCGCTCATTAACAACCTCAAGAAGAGCGCCACGGTCACCTCG
Source organism: Amblyomma americanum (assembly GCA_030143305.2). Lineage (NCBI taxonomy): Eukaryota > Metazoa > Arthropoda > Arachnida > Ixodida > Ixodidae > Amblyomma > Amblyomma americanum. The sequence continues at coordinate 105,584 of JARKHS020014113.1, read as the reverse complement.
AGCACCGCGGACACCACAGGCACCGTGGGTACGCCTCCGCCAGCGGATCGGGAGGTGCCGACCGAGGTAGGCCTAACGGCGCCGCCGGTCGCGGAAGCCTCATCGGGCAGCGGCCGTGTTCGTCGCGATACCCGAATGCTGCAACTTTCCGAGATAGAAGAAAGGGACAATAAAGCCCAGGAGAAACTTCAGGAGATGGCATCAGCGGCAGCAACAGAGCGAAAGGCAGCATTCTTCGGTGCAATGGGAGACGCCGCAACTGCCCCACCCGGCGACACCTTCTCCATCGTCAGCTTGCGCTTGGTGAACGAGAAAATCTTCAGCGCTCACTCAAAAAGCGCCATTTTAATAACTGGTCAGACAGACTACCTTCCAGGAGGTTATTAAGTGTCTGCTGATGCCAGTATATAAATAAATCTGAAGTACTTTGCCATAAACACCACTTCGTTTGTTTTTGCTGTTTTTCTCAAAATGGAAATTTTGGACTCGTAGCATGTCCCAAACTAGCATATCTCAGCAGCTATGGCAGATAGAACCATAATTCTTTTTTTTAGCAAGTAGCCATATGTGTAGTCTACACAATGTTGGGAGTAGAATTTGTAATTAAGGTTCAGAAATTTTTTAATTTGCTCTAGTTTTTGATTGCAAGTTAGGCACTATTTGTACCTTGAGTTTCAATGTCATTAAAAACTACTTATGATAGTAAAATTAAAAAACTGTTTCCAACATTGTATTCATTTCTGTTTCTAGAACCCAACCAAGTGCAATTTATAAACTTCTTAATGTGTTTTTTCTCTTAATTGTTCTTATTAGTGAGAAGGGTGTAATTAAGTGTATCTCAACAACTAATGATCCTATCATGAAACCAATGACATTTTTGGAATCAGCATGAAAAACTAGTCATGGGTGTGCAATTTGATTAAATGTGGTGCAGAAACAAAATTTATTTCTTTAAGAGTAGCCTCCCCCCTTAAGCTGAACCCTACTCGTTAGCCTTCACGTTTCTTCCTCGTAGGCGAGTACCGGTAAGATACAGGTTTTGTATGTTTTTATCTTTAGGGATATTGGTAAACTGCCATTCATGATGTGAGAGAGCGTGACATTTGAGCTCCACCCCATTCTTATTCTTCTAGTTATTTGTCTCTTATAACTTGGATCAGGGGTCACTACGTGCCCTAAAGAGACGTATTCTTTTACCACTTCTAGCACCTCGCTACCAATTGTGAACTGCTATTCCCTTGCTAGACTGTTGAACATTACTTTGTTTTGGTGCATGTTAGTTTTTAGACACACCGTTCTGTTCTGCCTGTCTAACTCATTGATCATGCTTTGCACATCTCCTCTTTAGTGACTCAGTTACATTTACTGAATTTGTCTGTCTTAGTTTCTGTAACGCACAATTTGCTCTTGAACATTCATGTAAATATAATTCTTCGTCTTCCCGTTTGATCTTCAGCATTCATCGATCGCCTCCTCCATCATTGCCTAATAGCCCCGTTCGGAGAGGCGTGTGCCCCTCCGAAGAAAGGCAGCGGACCATCTTTAATTTCCTTACCTGTTTTTCAAATGAACCTCATGATACTTTAATTCTTGGTCAATATGGCTGATCTCGTAAATTTACATTTTGTAAAGCCAAACTGGGAGGCTGTTATGAGGTTGTCTTTGCGAATCAAACTAGTCATGCCATGGTTTAATAATTTCTCTACATATTTTGAGAACACTTGAACAATACATATTTTTGTTGGTAAAGTGCATTTATCATACGAATTACATTCAATCTTTCTTCTGTTAACCATGGCTTTCGATCGTTTGGTGCTTGCGTTATTGTTTCATATAAAATGCTTTCATTAAAAATGTTTTATATATTTCTTGGAGATCAGACGTACTGTATAAAGCATCGTGGTTCATTTGTGCTGGTGTGTCCACAAAAATGGTGCTAGGTTCCTAAGAAAGCTTGCCGGAAGCTTCCGTAAAAGCAATCTTTACTTTTATGTTTTAAGTGATTATAAAGCAAGTGTACATGCATTTGAACGCTCATATTATCTCGGATGCCATTTGCAATTCTTCCCTAATAGTTGTGATGAATAAGTCTAGGAATAAGGTCTAGGAGTTTTTGACAATTTAACCAATATTTGCAAGATTATAGAGCCTACCAGTGTGTATAAATATCTTGGAGTTGACTTTTCTTCTGTCCTATCATAACGTCACCATTTAACCTTACTCAAGCTTCGGCTAACTGGTGGCTTGGGCTTGTAAAGCGAAAGCTTAAATAAGACCCTTCAGATGCAAAGAAACTTGCGTACAGTACATTGTATTAACTACCGTCCGAAAGTAGAGCATGCATCGGCCATTTGTGATCCGTACCACGCCTACCGTATCAACAAAGTTGAATCAGTACACTAACCGTGCCACTCGATTCATTTTCTCGGATTATTAAAGTTTCACCGGTTTTACAGCATTATAAGAGGGAGAAAATGTATATGCACTGCTCCTATAGTTTTTGGGAGTCTTCTTGGGAGGAGCCCCTAGTTCAGGATTGGAGTGGATTGGAAAAACTTTATTGCACTAAGCACAGTTATCTAGACGGTCCAACTGAGCTCTTCCATCTTCAGATGGCGTCTTCGGTCTTCGTAGGGCTGGCGCCCCTATTCCAGGGCTGCATTGAGGGTAGCTACTCGTCGGGCGTGCTGTATGAGCTCCCGTTGTGTGCATGTGTTGAGGCTGGAGAGCGCCCTCTTCCACTGTTGCGCACTCGGATTTTCGCCCTGATGGAACGATTTGTTTTCTTTGCATTCGCATGTGATGTGGCATAGGGTTGTCTTTTCGCCGCACCATGGGCATGTGTTCCTATGCTGGGTGGGGAATATTTTGCTTAATGTGTTTAGATTTGGGAATGTTACTGTTCGCAGTTTCCGCCATTGCACCGCTTCGTGCTGGTTTAGCATATTGCGGGGTGGGAGGTATCTGATCCTCATCCCTCTAAAATAGTTTAGTATGTCTGAAAAGCCTGGGTTTACCATTATAGGCTCTTCGAGTCGAAGGCTAAGACCGCTCGGTTTGTGTGCCCTCAAGCGGTCTTGTCGGCCTCTTGGTAGCCCGCGATCTCTGTGTGCCCTTGTATTCAGAACAGGATGTGTCTGATCTGGTTATTGAAGCCGCATGAGCGGAGGATCTGGAGTGCTCTGCGTCCTATTCTGTCTCAACCGTCATCCAAGGAAACCTTGCTGCGCCTCATATTCTGCGGTCCTACAGCAGCTAAACTCCTGCGTCCCTGCACTGCAGCCGTTTACCGAGCAGACTTTCCCACCTCCTTCGAACGGATTACCACTGTGCGGTGTTCGCGTGTGTCTGCTGCTCGGACATCTCCCTGAGGATTCTGGACAAACGGTTACTTTTTCGCATGCACCTCGTGTGCCTGCTTTCCCCTCCTGCCTCAATGGCAACTTTGTCCTCCGGGGCTGCCTAATACCCTCTTCCCCGCGCGCCATCTTGGCCCGCTCTCATTCTCCTGCCTTCACGGCACTCCTTTGCGAGTAAGTTCTACTTCGCCTTCGCCTCTCCGGCTCGCTTTTCTCCCTCGCGCGCTACTTGTGCCCTCTTATTGTGGTTTTTCCCGCATTCCACATTCACGGCTTCTTATTCAGTCACCATCCTTTTATAATCTCCATTATGTCCGTTTGTGGCTATCGCTTGCGGGCAGTTCGCTTTTCGGCGCACTTTCCGAGCGTTCTCGTTGTTGCGTGTGCGCCCGGGGGTTGGCCGCAGTTGACGGCACACACGGGGTACGTGTACGCGTACTTCGCTATTTAAGGGCGGTATTCTGCGTTGTCGCGTTCGCGATGGGAGGCCCCCAGACTCATCCGCTTCTGCCGCTACCGCTTCGCCCCGTCGGGCGCCTCGTTTCCCGTGGCCTCCCGCTCTCTTTGCCGTCGGGCTGTTTCGCTCGCGTGCCCTTCCCGCCTTGGGTCGACTTTTCGTCTCTTTACGGGCATTCCATGCCCCCATCCCCTTCGCGGCATCCTACTTCTTCCACTGCGCGCAAATTCCTTGCCCGCCATCCGCTTATGCGGTAACCTTAACGCGAGGTGGGTGCTCGCATGGCACCTTGCGATAATTAGTGCTTTTGGCGCCGCTCTTTGCCGTGCTCCTCCTCCCTCCTCCCGTCATCACCCCCTCCTCTCACATATTTCTTTAATCCCTCTCCCTTGCGCAGCCCCGTTGCGGTGTTCCCTTCTTAAAGGAGACAGTTATCGGGCTGTGCTTTCCCTTTCATTTCACTCCCCCCCTACCCCCCCCCCCCCCCACCGACGGTCCCCCATTCAGAGCATCTCAATTTCCTCGTAGGTGTTGTGTAACCCGTGGGCCAGCAGCTTTCTGTTGAGGTGCCGCTTGGTAAATGTAGCGCCGTCCTGTATGGTTTGCGGATGATGGTGTCTATTTGTTCAGTTTCTCACTTGGTGCAGTTGAAGTAGGGGAGGGAGTACGTGATTCGACTCTTTACGAGGCTCCTAATCAGTTTGAGCGTGTCTCCTTTCTTCATGCCGTGCCTCTTCTGTGATACACGGGTTATCATGCGCGCCACTTGGGTCGTTGTCCGCTTCAGTAATTTGAGTGTATGAGTGCTGCGTTGGTTGTTTTGCACCCACATCCCCAAGATTCTGACGGTACCTTTTTCTTGTATTGCTTGTCCTTCCAGGGTGACATTTAGGCTTCTCTCTTCGCGATTTTCTCGCCTCAATTTAAGGAGCTCGGATTTCTTTGTTGAGCAGGCGAGGTCCCTTGTTTTGACGTATTCTTCTACGCAGGTCGCTGCTTCTTGCAGTCGTTCTTCTTTTTGGCTAAGGAAGCTTTGGTTGACACAGGGAGTGATATCGTCGGCATATACGTCGTGTTGTATGCCATCGAGTGTTTTCCAGTCTGCGGGCCAGTCCAATCATTGCGATATTGAATAGGATGGGGGAGATCACGGACCCTTCTGCAGTTCCTTTGTTGGATGTGCGGAACTTCTCGGTCCGTAATTCTCCTAGTCCTATTGTTGCTGTTCTGTTGGATAAAAAGGCTTTGACATAGCCATGGATCATCTTTCCGCCGTTCAGGCTATCCAGTCCTGTGAGGATGGCTTCAAGGCTGCCGTTATCGAAGTTTCCTTTTATATCGAGTGCCATTAGTATGTGTTCTCCGTTGTAGAGGATGTTGCTGATAACCTCTTCCTTTATTTGTAGCAGGATGTCTTGTGTTGATAGTTTGGTGTGAGAACCGAAAATGCTGTGTGGGTACAGTTCGTTCTCATCCATGAATTGTTGAAGCCTCTTGGTTACGACGCGCTCGCAGAGCTTGTCTAGGTATGAGGTGAGCGAGATCGGTCTTAGGTTTTCCACCTGAAGTTTCTTTTCTGGTTTGGGGATCATTACAACCTCGGCAGGCTTCCATTCTTCCGGTACCATCTCCGGTTCCCAGTATTTGTTGAGGTAATCGGTTAGTTGTTCGATCATCTCTTCACATAGGTTGCGGATTAGGGAATTCTTGATTTTGTCTGCGCCTGCCGCCGCGTTTCGGGTCACATTTCTGATTGTCGCGTAGGCCTCCTCCCTGGTGATGTGTCTGTCTAGGACTGGATTTTCTTTGCCTAGGTAGCGCTCCTCGTAGGCGTCAGGGTTGTCACTTACGAAGCATTTGATACGAACTTTTTCTTGTAGGTCAGATTCTGGTCCTTCATGCTCGTGTACCAGTCTTTGAATGGAGAAATTGTTTTCTGTTTTTGTTTTGGTTGGATCCAGGAGTACATTAAGGATATGCCAGGTTCGTGCTGTGCTTAGAGTCCCGTTAAGAGAGTCGCTAAACTTTTGCCAGTCTTGCCTCGCTAGCTGAGCTGCATATTCCTCTGCTTCCTTTGGGACTTCAGCAATCTTCATTTTTAGTTTGTTGTTTAACTTTTGGTGAGCCCTCGCCTTGCCTCCGATAGCCTGAGGAATCGGTTGTCCACCTCCAGTGTTTGCTTTGTTCTTTCGATTTCTTTGGTGCACCGTTGTTGTATTTCTTTGAGCATGTTGCCCCACTCCTCAATGAATCTAATCCCCTCTTCCATTGCCTTGCATGCTTCTCAGATAGCGCTCCAGTTCGTGATGCGGGATGCTCCTATTTTGCGTTTGATGTTTTTTGCTGAGATTTGCGTTTTTACTATGTAGTGATCGCTACCCAGATTCTCCAGCAGATTCTCCCACGTTGCTTGCTTCGCTCCCCTAACGTAGGTGAGGTCGAGGCATATGTCGGGGCTGACGCAGTTACCTAGGCGCGTTGGTTGATTTTCATCTGAGAGGAAGGTGCAGCTTGTGGCTTCTGCTGCCTCTTTGGTTTGTATTCCTTTTTTATTTTCTTTCTTTTATCCCCAGCTCTGTTCGCGCGCGTTAAAGTCGCCTACAATTACTAGGGTGTTGGTTTTAGCTAGTTGGCTAACCCCTTGGAATAACTTTTGAAAGTCTTCGTTCTTTTGTCTCGATGGGCTGTATAGATTTAGGATGAAGGTGCTTTCTTCTTTCTTTTCCTTTTTTGGGATTATTTCTATCACAGAGTGTTCGATTCACGTGTCCACTATCTCGTCGTGTGCTATGAGAACGAGTTTTTATGCAGTGATATGTCCGTGCGTCCCTTTTCATAGCACGCATATCCCTTGAGCGTCGGCATAACGTTTGTCTCCTGTAGCGCGATTACTTCGCAGGGGTTGATTGTGTGTTTATGAATTGTTGCAGCAGGCCTCCTTTGTTGCGGTAGCCTCTGTTATTCCACTGCCAAATGTCTAATGCTTCGCGTCTGGCCATGACTAATTTTCACTACTTTGAGTCATGCTTTGATTTTCGGTTCCGAAGCGCCGGATTTTTATTAGTTTGTCCCTAGCATCATTTGTTTTTCTTTGCGTTAGCGGCTGTTTTCGTTCCTTACGGAATTCTTGATCTAGCATTTGTATGCACTGTTGTGTTATACTCATTTGTTTCTGCATGTTTCTCATAAAGCTTCTCATTTGGTCTTCAAGAGATTCTTGTTGTTGTAGTTGTGGTGGTTACTGCGGCCTAGGCGGACTACCTGTCCTCTGGTCCTGCAGTGTTATAATGATCTCCTCTATGAGTTTCTCTAGCTGTTCTGTTCATTTCCTGTCCGGTTCTATCTCGTATTCACAAAGAATTCACGAACTGAGCCTAAGAGGGACCGAATTGTATTGCCGGAATTTGTAAGAGTAAATTGAGCGAAAGATTTAGTCAATTGCTGATCGCCACATTTATTTTCTTTCTCACATTTTTTTTTCCAGAAGCACAAACTTTAGAGGTAACAGAAACATCTTTGAGGCAAGAGAACACCAGGACCACCACTTTCGTGAGATCGGGAACTTGAACATCTGCACACGCAGTACTGCATCGATCAGAGCCTCCTATTTGGAGAGACAGGAAGAAGCAAAAACTGCAAAAAAAAGGACGTTCGCGCTTCGGGACGAAGAGAAAATCAGACCTAATGGCAGCAAGAGTCGTGAAGGCGTTGTGTGAAACGAAGGCGCTGATGTGAGCCATTGCAAATTAGGCGGCAAGGCATATCAGGTCGACAGGCGCTGGAGATAAGGCTTCGCACCAAGTTTCGCCATGCACAAGTGGGTGTACGTTTTTCTGTCTCACGCCTTCATGGCTTTGAGCGCCCTAACTAGTCTGGCACTTTTGCCTGCTTTGGTCGTCAGCCACAAGTTTCAGGAGGCCTTCTTCGCCACCATCTACACGCTGGGGGAGAGAGCGTGGGGCAGAAGCTTGAAACCAGTGCGACAAACCCTTCTCTCTTGAATTGACGCTCTGGTGTCGCACAACTCGGCGCTCAGGTCGCGTGGTGCCGTGCGCGTGTTGGAAGTGGGCGCTGCATACGGACCCAACCTGGAGTTCGTGAAACGTCCCGTTGAATACCGGAAGTTGGAGCCAAACACAAAGTTCGATGCAGCCTTCAAGATGAACCTTGCGGGGAACCCTAAGGCTGGTTTATTTCTAGTACTTTTTACATGACATAAGTGTTGTCATATTAGACAGGCAAAGGGCAATAACAAGGATCGCCTGACTGGGCCTTCAGTGAAAGCAAAAACTTAGAGGACAAGCAGGGAATCACTACGCATTTAAAAACAAGAAAAAACCACGTATATTTGCGATTCATAAAATATATAGAACGTGTACATAGAACAGTAGGTATACTTCTTAAGGGTAATTGCCATCCATCAAAATAATAATCTATTCATGTGACGCAAAAGTTCACATGATATAAGGAATCACCGTGCACTGCAGGGAAAAAAAATCAGCAACGTGGTATAAATTCAGAGTTCATATATGCGTGCAATTATGCACGTACCAGCTTTCAGTTACGATTAAAGATATGACTTTGAAAATAACGACAGAAAGCGTGCCGCTTGCAACATTTCACGAAGTGGTAGCAATTGAAAGTGTACAATAAACTAACTTACTTTTTCACTGACTTTCCTCTAAATTAACTATAAATTACCAATAAAAGGTGGCTCTTGATCGATAGACAACCATTAAAGCATGTAAAATACACAGGCAAAAAAGAAAAACATACAATTCCGTAAGGATAAGAGAGCCGGGACATCATCTATTTAAAATCACTAACCGTACACTTGCTCTCATCGCAAGTATTAGCTCTTGAAAAAGTTAAACCCTATTCACCAATTTTCGCTTAAGATAACCCTCAGATCGAACAGTGCACTTTGTCTGTTTGTTGCGGTTCTTCCGAATATATTCTAGCTCTATACTGTAAAAGGCACAGAAGCAGGAAACGGTCTAATAGCAATCCTTCCCACATTGGGTTAGAAACTTTGATATTAGCCCCATTTGGATTTCTGCTAGGCGCTGTTGGTAACAATGCTTTACTGATAATTTTAAGATGTCTTGACTGGTGGGGTCCTTGTTCTAAAAATCCGTTTCCTACTACTGCTGCACTGGCTTTTGCGACGAGGCCCTTCTTGTCCGTGCCGTCGGAACTGTACTGAACTGCCTCCCATTCCTCCTGCGTTTGCTTTTTGCTGTTAATGCACCTGTTTCCCTGACAGGCCCATACAATGAGGTAAATGTCTGCCTTCTCCCCGCAGAACTTATATTGAGTATTAAAGTTGTTGGTATCAATTTTACGAAGGGAGATCTCTTCCACTTCATCAAACGTTTTGTCCGGCGGGAGCGTTACACTGATGAACAGCCTGATGTGTTGAAGTATGTCTCTGAAGTTCTACAGGGAAGTAGAAGGTTCCACAGCATCCCTGTAGGGTGCCCGGGGGTGAAATGCTCGGGCTGAGGCGGTTGCCCTCTCGTTCCATTCGATGCCCTGGTGCCCTGGTACCCTTAATTATTGTTTTTTTTTCTAGTTCCTGGCCTCTGTCGTGGCTCTTAATTAGCATACTAGCCGCGAGAGACATTGTCCTGACTTTGATTTAGTTACCAGACACGGTATGCGAATCCGTTAGCATGTATTGTGATGCGGGGTGTGTGGCCGCTAGGGCTATCTCTGCTCGATTCGCTGCTGTCACATCGTAATGAACGTTAATCCGTCTACTGGCTGAATTTGATCCACTAAGGCGACCGCCGCTAAATTCCGCTAAGGTTGTGGGGACCTGCCCTGCAGCCCCCTGAGTTTGCTTTCCCGCGAGGCACCGTGCAGCAGCAGTCGTACCCCGAGGATGAGCGCGTTCCCTTGCCAGTTACATTAACTGGCAAGAGAGGGCGCCAGCGTCGCTGCGGGGGAGACTGCTGAAGCCTGCCCGCGGGAGATGGGCTCTCTTGGGCCGGGATAATCGCCGCGATCGGACGCGTCGCTCGCGGCTCCGCTCTTCGCCGACGGGGCGAAGAAGCGACGGGGAGACAGGCTCCCGTACTCGTCCCGTCCGGCCTGCGGAGTTTATATCCCTTGCCCTAGCGCGGGCGAACATTCGCTCGGAACCTTGCTGGTGAGTCGGACGTCCTTGATTCATTAGCGTACCTTGTTGCTAGCTGGCGTTATTGTTTCTGTAGCAATAAATGCCTGTTTGTGTCAGCCAATGTGTCGTTCCTTTGTTCCCCCAGAGCAAGGCCCGCCGTGGTCGGCGAGCGCTCGGTAGCGTACGCGATCACGGGGTGGGGTCCGGGCGGCTTTGAACCGTGTCAGCCGCGATTGAGTGGGGAGAAAGTACTTATCTCCCCAATTCAACCCCACATCTGGCAGCCCAACGTGGGGCCTGCTCTTGGAACATTGGACGACTGTCGGTTCGGTTCGAGGAACGCTCTTTGTCCGGACTTGACAAGTGCTAGGCCTAGAGTGAATTTTGATCGCTAGGACCTGCGGCATGCTTTCTTGAGTGCGAGGTGTATTGCGCTGCAGCATGTTTGAACTTTTCGACATGCTCAGCACATTTTTTTCCCTGGAGTTTCTTCGTGAGAATGACTTGGTCCGCATCGAGGGAGTTCGAGGCCTAGCGCCCGCGGAGTCGCCGAGCCCGAAGCGAGTGAGTACGGAAGCCGCGTGGGTGGTCCGAGTTTCTGTATATATTTTCTCTACTATCTCTTTTTCGACTCTGGGAGTCGCGGCTCCGGGAGCCGGGTGGCCTGGGGCCACGGGTGCCGCTACGAGCTCGCTGGTATTGCAGCTCGGCACCGGGCGCTCCGACACCGTCCGATACGGTGGGCGCCGACCGCTCAGAAGCTGCTTTGTGCAGTGAGCGGGGTAGGACCACCCCACAAAGCTGATGTCTCCTCGCGGCTGCGCGCACAAAACCCGTTTCGGGTCTTGGTTGTGGTCACGGTCGTTGTCGGAGTGGTCGTTAGGCCTGAGGCTTTTCGGAGCTGCCTGCACCACATTAAAAGAGACATGACCACCGGACCGTGACGTTGAGAGGGGGCGCACTTTGCTGCCCGTCCGTTTTTTTTTGTAACCTCGCACGAACTGAGCAGTCTCGTTCAACTCAAGAAAGGGCTTTGTTCACTCGAACTTTGCGTTTGCACAGCCGCCGACACGTTTTGCTAGCGAGTTAGGCATTGTGCCACGAGGCCCTTGCGGATGCCGTTTCCCCTCCCGTGACCTACGTTAAAGGCACGCCGAGAGCGTTTCGACAATTTTGCAGATCCGGTGGAGCCACCCAGGCTTGCTGACCGGTGCACATCGTCTCGCTGCCACCTGCTGCGACGGAGCGGCCTGTATCCTGTTCGCCGCATCCATCCGGGGCAGCTGTGGCGAGACCAGTCAGCAGTCACCTCCGGCTGCTGCTGCCCTGGCGACTACTGCAGGATCCTGGCCTGCAGTTTTCCCACCGGCCTTCGATTCGCGGGCCTGCGGACACGGTAGTCCGCGGGCCATACGAGTCGTCCCAGCGGAGACCTTCACGCCGCCTTCGGAATACCGCGGAAGTCTGCGTGGACGCTGTCGGCGTGACCTCCGCTGCAAGACGTGCCTCAAAGACATGAAGACCAGGAGACTCCTCCATAGCATGTACTTTCAGGCGCGTGGGTCTATTTAAGGTTGGGGGGATGTGGGGACCTGCCCTGCAGCCCCCTGAGTTTGCTTTCCCGCGAGGCACCGTGCAGCAGCAGTCGTACCCCGAGGATGAGCGCGTTCCCTTGCCAGTTACATTAACTGGCAAGAGAGGGCGCCAGCGTCGCTGCGGGGGAGACTGCTGAAGCCTGCCCGCGGGAGATGGGCTCTCTTGGGCCGGGATAATCGCCGCGATCGGACGCGTCGCTCGCGGCTCCGCTCTTCGCCGACGGGGCGAAGAAGCGACGGGGAGACAGGCTCCCGTACTCGTCCCGTCCGGCCTGCGGAGTTTATATCCCTTGCCCTAGCGCGGGCGAACATTCGCTCGGAACCTTGCTGGTGAGTCGGACGTCCTTGATTCATTAGCGTACCTTGTTGCTAGCTGGCGTTATTGTTTCTGTAGCAATAAATGCCTGTTTGTGTCAGCCAATGTGTCGTTCCTTTGTTCCCCCAGAGCAAGGCCCGCCGTGGTCGGCGAGCGCTCGGTAGCGTACGCGATCACGGGGTGGGGTCCGGGCGGCTTTGAACCGTGTCAGCCGCGATTGAGTGGGGAGAAAGTACTTATCTCCCCAATTCAACCCCACAAGGTCTTGCTGCGTCGACTTAAAATACGTCTTCATCTACTCGTTAGTGCTTCTCCGTGGATTTAGTGCGAGCTTGTCTTCTCTCCTAGCGAAACTCTGGATGCGTATTTTTTGGAAGCATTCTTGCACTCTCCTCACCACGGGGCTGCTATGTCTTTTCTGGCGTCGGGTTGGTGGAGGCGCCTGATGTGCAGATCGTTAAGCTCTTTCCGTCCAGTCCTGGTTGTGGACAACCTCCAGGTCTGTGTCGTCAGTTGTAGGCGGTGATAATTGTAGGGTCTAGGGCTACCGTGTCTGAGGATCCAGCCAATGCGTTAGTTTCGGAGCCTGACTGAAAAATGAGTTCAAAGGTGTAAAACTGCTCAGAAGGAAAAGCCAGTGGTTGCTGGTGATAAGTATTGGTGTATATTGTTGTCCTAATAAAAGAATCTTCTTTAAAATATTTTAATGAGCAGCGTCTGCATCAGGTGACGCACCAAACGGCGTACGCTATCGCGTCAACTCATAAGCGCAGCATACGAGTCCTGCAAATGCTTTTGTTTTTATTATCACTATTTTGCTTGTGTGTGCTCCAGATGGTTGTTCACTTAATGCGTCGCTTTATTTTTGTCTCTTTTGTTGTAACTTCTTTTGAATTTTCAGTCCTTATTATGCTCACATTTTGATTCATTTCTCGAACTGCATTATTATAAACTCGTTTTTTTTCTTTGTGCATCCTGACTCTGTACCTCATCTCATTATATTGACCGTTGTGATATGTTACGGATTCTCCCCCCCCCTCCTCTCAGATATAATGGGGTAGCATAAAAGCCTTTAAGGGTGAATAAATGCCGATGATGATCAGATACTATATCGCGACATCAGAAGTGTTGGAGCTGAAACGAAGACAACGACGCCTACTAAGGAGTAGGAGGGATAAAATGCCTTATTTAACGCAAGGACTAATGCCCAGTGAAGAGCGCTTCCTCCGCTAAGCTCGCTTATCATCTGCCGAGCCAGAGTGAAGCCAAGCACGGCACTCGGGCCTAGCCCACCTGTTTCAGTTGGCCGCCATCATTCATCACATCCAAACCAGTATTCAGTCACATGGAGACGCACCACCCCCCATATCCACAGAACAAAAAAAGCCATCATGGACACGCTTGCACAGCTGCACTTCCTGTTTCTGGTTTCTAGCACTCAAAACGTTCGAAGGTACACATCTGGTTGGGATACTCAAGGTTTTCATTAAAATTCTCTTCGGTAAAAACATTAGCGCCAAATAAAAATGCTCCGAGAAGACTTAACAGTATGTATATAGGTGGAGGGAAAAAGGCAAACAAACGAGTACAAAGCCGCGGTAGCTCAGAAGTGCGTACCGGACAACGCACTACTTGCAAGTGATTTTTTATTCAAAGACACACACAGCATATAAGCGGCCGATGCCAACGCTCATGAGATGAAGTGAACATCAGAAAAGTGTTTGAGAAGCAAATGCAAAAATTGATAAAAGCAAACAATGCACTCCAAAAGGTAGTGAAAAGTAATATGATGTTTAGTGTATAGGGCCGAAGAAACATGCTTGAAGTTAAGACAGTAGCAAGCCATAAAATAAAAAGAAGTTGGTTTAAAAGGTGATGCCAAAAATGCACAAAACAGCTTAAAACCTCCAGAAGTGGCCGCGTGCATTGAACATTTTAAACCTCCGTATATATTAAGTAACGTACAATACCCCAGAAAAATAGTTGTAAAAGCTTTGTATGCAGAAATACGGTGGTATCACTAACACAATTCTCGCCCCTTTTTATCAAGAAGGTTCTTTTACTTAACGGACAACATGTGCCACGGTTTTAATGTACACCAACAGTTTCCTCACGAAGGGCCGTGCACGGCTGGTCGTCGCAATCGTTACACTCCAGCGGCAGATTTCATCCCGTGCAGTTTTAGATTGGGTGTTCGTGCTCCCTCATACGCTCAGTCTATCAGCGCCCATTTGCTCCGCTTAAACTTCAGCATATATGAGAAGTACCTGATTAATAATGACTTGCTTACATTCTGTATAATTACGGGAATATTTGGTTTGGAAGTTTAATCTTTCTCTTTCTGTAGTATTGCGAGGGCATAAATCGGCAACCTTACAGGAAGCGGAAAAAAAACCGGCACCTTGCACAAGAGGGTACCTTTTTCAAATTGTGATCAAGCGTTAGGAGTAGGCAACGATTTCTCTTATCTCTTTCACAATAAAGCCGTATTGTTGTTCTTGTTGCTTCTTATTTATTCAAGCGCGATCTCACTACAGGCCTGAGAAAAGGCTGAGGAAAGCCTGACTTTTAGAGCCTTACAATCTGAAGTTGAGAGCTTCTTAGAGCTTCTTACACCTCAGCTTCCAGAGCTGAGGTGTAAAGGTGTCGGTTCACTATATGAGAGTGATCTGGCTCATAGGATCTACAATCTTTCTGTGCACGCAGATAGTAAACATGGCAAAATCTTGATTTTCTTTTAAAAAGTAGCAAGTGTAAAAATTGCAATATCGCACTTTTCGCAGCATCATGTGTAAATTGGAAGGCTTTTTTACATTTTCCATTATTTCGAAAAAATGGCGTTAGTTTAGCTGAGGTTAAACGTGGAGTGACGCGCTAACTACAGCTGTCGAGTGGAACTTGCACAGTTGAAATGCAAAGTCAGTCTTTCGCCGCTCCGTTTCCCTGGACGTTCCCTCTTAATCTTCGTCCCACTTGACACGGCGTATGCGCAAAGCTGTAGCAGCTCGGTTTCGACGGCGCGCAGCGCCGCCGCAAGCAGCAACTGATCCGCACCCCTTGGCTGGTCACGTGACCAACCAGGTGACGAACCACGTTATCAGCCACGGCGCCGCGCCGCCGGCAGCTGCTGCGCACCACGTGACAGCGTGATGGCGCCGCCACCTCTACGGCCCCGCTACGCTGAAGGCTCGAAATGCTACCGTAATGTACCTATCGCTACAAAATGTATGTAAGGTTACTTTAGTGTTTCCTGTTTGAAATCAATAAAATGCTCTTTGTTTCAAATAAAAAAATGCCCTTTGTTTCCAATGAAAACAATAAAAAGTTGTTCACATATGTTGAAACATTATAGACCTTTGCCTCATCAGAACGATCACTCATACTTTGATAAACCACGAAAAGAAAAATTTCGTGGATGCTTAAGCTTCGGTTTTAAAAGTGTGACACGATAGTGTTAATGGGTACTGTTAGCGACTCCACTTGGCCTCAATAGCATATTACGCGATGACGTGCTCTACTTTACAAGTTCACATGACACACCAATGTCACCTGACGCAAGCATACAGTCGCTCGCATACGCTCAGCTGTCACCGACATGCGCTTTGCTACGCTCTTAATTACCACTCCCTTAATTGGTGTCCTTCTGTTCACCCACACACCCATTAGCACACAATCATGAGCTACTACAAAAGTGAAAGACCAGAAAACAATAGCTAGTAACACGCCGCTTTCAGCAGGTCGTAATAAAATGCCTGATTGACCGAGGGGTAGCGTGCATGACTCGCAATCCTGGGGTCAGAGATTCCCTTACCGAATAATTACCCCAAATTTCTTTCTAGCGCAATTGATTTACTTTTTACACTTACATATCGTAATGACGTTTCGAGTTATGTGCTACTCAGTTGTCAAAATTTATGTAATGTTTTATTCAATTTGCAATTCCAACGCTGTACGTTTAACGTCAAATCTTTTCCAACAATTTGGGATTTCCCGATTCAACTGCTGCCAGCGGGACGGCGAATTTTCCGTTCAACGTGAGCCTTCAAGCTATTGCTTTAAAAACATTGCTTATCACTTCTGCGACGAAAGAGCCGATACAGATACCGTTATTACGAAACTACAACCAACTCCCAAACTGTACACCTTTGCCACAACGACATAAAGTTCCCTATTGAAACGCCGGCTGCATTTGAAAAGGACGTGAACCTGTTATCTTCAGTATATTGCATAACAGCAAGGAACAATTCTTTGTTGCGAATAGAAATAAGGAGGTTTTTGGCATCAACATATCAAAGGCTACGTACCAACCCACCAGCCTGAAGGAAAACTAAGGTTTTATCATATGGTTATTGTTGAAAAGAGATCAATAACAACAGTATGTAAAGGTAGCTTAAAGGGCACTAACTTAGAATGTGTTGCCGACATTCCCGCCAAATTACAATGCAAGGAAAACGCACATCTTTGGTGCGTGACAAACCTAGTGAAAAACATCATAAGACATTCACGCATGCAGTCATTATATCGTCTTCACAAATCATTGAAATTCCAGGTCTTTAGTAAGGGCGACTGCTCTTAACATCACCTTTACAGGCTGGACATCGGTCAGTTTAAAGGTCCTTTCAACCGCACGAGAGGTCTTGTAGCGTTGATTCCCGACGACTCCATAACATTTCCATCTTCCTTATCCGTCTGCAATAAACGCAGATCCATTTGCTTAAGGTATTTCACCACGATGTTCAGACCTGATCGTTGTCGGTTTCATTCTTGGAAGCATCTCCAGCGTTCATTTCAACCAGCAATAACCACTAAGAGTATTCCGCTGCACGCCCATTTAGAGAAAAGAGCTCATGAGCAACCCCCTGTCCTTGGGTCGAGACTGTACTTGGGTCGTTTTGTGTGGACTCTGCTGACTTTCTTGGCGATTTAGAATGCGCCAAGATGCGTCTAAGCCTAGCTATTTACCTACTGCGTGTCAGGATCTCTTCCGGATTTGCTCAAAGTGTGGCACTACCAAAATGTTGTCTGAATCGCCAGCTTTTTGAACGTCCGGAATTGTGTTTCGGCTATCCACTAGGCGCAAAGTAACTAATAAAAAGAGCCACTGGCCTCAACTGTACCAAGCGCAAATTCTGCACAGATGCTTCAAAGGTCGTAACATCCCAACGTTGTCCATACGAACACGACAAAAAGAACTAGGCCTAACTTGGCTCACACGAATTTCAACTCTTTCAGTTGTTCTTACAGCGAGTATGCATATTAAGAAAGCTGAAATACAATGAAAGGCATTTTGCGGGCAGAAAAAAATATTCACCATTTTGGAGTTCATAATAAGTGGAATCGTTTTGATGGAGACATACGTCAGCCTCATGCAGAAAAGAGGTAGGCAGTTCACGTGAATAGAAAAGCGTGAAAATGGCGTGTAGAACGGAGTTACCTAATAAGATGTCGGATAGAGCAAAAAATCTTCCACTGTTTCCAGGTGAAGCTGGAACGTTCCATCTGCGGGTATGGTGAAGACATGAGCATGCTGCCCGACGGCCACTTCGACGTCGTCCTCCTGACGTACGTGCTTTGTTCGGCCAAGAACAGCCAGAAGCTCGTGCAGGAATGCAAGCGAGTTCTCGCCAAGGTGAGACTTCGGAACAAAAATAACAAGCAGGGGACGGAGTCGTTTAATAGTTAGAGGCACTACTTACAAATCCTGCCCATGCCTTTCAAAGCTAGAAAGTTCTTATAAGAAGCACAGTGAGTACCTTGCATTGGAACCGCACCTCTTTAAAGAGCAGTGTGATCATCATACAGTGCAGTCAGATTGGTTGAGAAAAATGAAAAACTGCTTTAAATTGTGTTGCCGTCAAATATTTATCTGTGGAAAAAGCTGTGATGATATGCAGTTCTCAGCACAAAAATTTCCGCCTGTAGTTATCACGTGGGTGGCGTGTTTTCCTCCTATAAATTGTCGTGGCACGATAATATGAGAATAATATAAGAGACGATGCTTTGGGCACCGTGCGTTGGGCGCAGCCACTTGCTTTCTGAGTTCATATATTGTGGGTGCAAAAGTTTTCCCTAAGTCAAGTTCTTTGCACACAAAACTGTTGCGACGTGCTAGATCCAACTTTCCGACAAAGTTGGATTCAGGAGGCGAAGGAAATCGTGACGTCAAGATTTTCATTGTCTTTTTATTTAGGCACTGAAGCAGTACATACATCCGACTGTCAAATTAACCACGCCAGTGACTTCGTATGCTACCCGTTCGTAACTTTAAAAGGCAAAAAAGAGCTCGACCTATAAACAATTATTTGCTATCTTCTTGTTCGCCATCATTTTTCCTGTGCGCAAAGGTTTGGCATCCGGGGGTACGCAACTCCAGTTAGTCCCGTTATCAACTTTACTTCCGCGCACTTGGTGACTGAGAAGCAGTGATGTTTAACAATCACGGATATCCCCACATGCACGCGGAAAGACAGGCCAAGGTGGCCGCCGAATTGTGCAAGGCAGTGGAAAACAAAGCTGCTCTTTTTTGGCCGAAGGTTTCAATCCCGCTCGGAGATTTTTTTCAGCTTAATAATGTTGCCATGATGATGGAGATACGACGCTTCACTTCACTTTACCGGGGCCGCCATCGGATGAGCTGGCGCTGTTGTCTGGATTGGCTGGACGAAGCTTTATATAGGATCATCAAAGTTAAGCTTTACAGATTTCTTCAAGTGGTACTTAGTGGCACATAATATGGTAGATAAAATTTATGTACTTAGTTGTACATAAAATCCACCTCTCCATACAAATTAGGATGCCAGAGGTATACAAAGTGAGATGATAACTATAACTGTCAGACATATCATTAACTAAGATAATGTTGCTTCAGTGTTTGCCATTGCGGCTAGCGTGAAGGTTAATATTAGAAACAAAAAGACGGTCGCAATTATAGGCTAATCCATTTCGTAGGATACAAGAGCATGCGTGTTCTTGGATATTGTCCCGAAATTACCACTGATTTCGGGTAATTACGCATGCAAGCGGTGGAAGTCAGCGGGAAACTCCTCCATGGTTTAGCGCAGTTGTTGCGTTGGGCGTTTGTCCATTTCGAGAGACAAAAGTGAACGGGAAACAACTGTCATTTTCACCGGTTACTGCGCTCGTTGGGAGACGGAACGCCGCGTAATACCAGGAACAGTTTCACGCCGATCGTCACCGCCTTGCAGGCGCTAATGCGCAGATTAGGCTCAAAATGTGAAAGCGGGTACCTTGGTACTGAAGCCCGCTAGATTGATACCAAACTAAAATGTGTAGGAATTGGACCGCCTCATAGTTATCAGTATAAACATTGAAAACTAAACATTTTGACAGATTTGCCAGTCTGGTTGGGTTTAAAGACTTATAATAAACTGCACTTCTCCAACCAAAATTTTAACTTTAACCCAACGTTTCGAAGTCGACTCGGCTCCTTCATCAAGGGTGACTGAGGGCAGTAGCTAGCGTCTTTTAAGTATGGAGGGGAGGGGGCGGTGAAAAAAACGACAGCTGTGTCGTTCCCCCGCGCCTTTCGCGACACAGCTGCCGTTCTTTTCACCCCCCCCCCCCCCCCCATTCCCTTTCATACTTAAAAGACGCTAGCTGCTGCCCTCAGTCACCCCTGATGAAGGAGCCGAGTCGGCTTCGAAACGTAGGGTTAAAGTTAAAATTTTGGTTGGAGAAGTGCAGTTTATTATAAGTCAGTATAAACATGCCCGCTGATTCAAGTCAATCAAAAGTAAGTAATTCATTCAAGTTAATTAGTTGTTTGATGGTGACAATTATCACCGTGTATGTATAACATTTGTATAATGACGCCATACAGTGACATCTTTTTCTTTTTTGCTGGTACTTTCCTCCTCGAATTATTTTGCTTAACTCATGTATGTATTTAGTCCGAGTGTCCTAGTGTATTTCCTTATCTCCTTATCCGCACGCTTCTATGCTTCCTGTGTTCTAGGGGGTCAGGGCTCCTCAAGCTGCTTCTCAAGGCTGTTACCTGCCCTCCGCGTAACTTTTTTGTTGCGGAATAAAATTTGATTTCATTTGATCACCTAACTTTGTGTCCACCAGCCCACATGACAAATCCACTTCTGTACATAGGTTATGTGTTCACCTGGCCACATAACCGATGTAGAGGAGTGGATTTTACGCATCTTTCAGCGCCTAACTTTAAGCAGTCGGTAATGCTTAATTTTGATCACCTAACGGTTTCCTACCTGTGGAAAAGCACGCTGCTCTTTCTCACGACCGATGTTTTTACTCTTTAATTAGTAGCAGTGTCACAATGCGAAAAAGACGGCGTCAGTCATATCCCGAAGTCTGAAGCTGAACCGACCATGAACCAAACCAAATCTACCCTCCAGGAGGGGTACCCAAAATCTTTCACCCACCTCTTACCTCCACAAGGCTAGCTGCCGCCAGAAGCCCATGCTTCAGCAGAACGAACAACTGAGCGCCAAATCGAATTCAAAGGCCCCGTGGGAGCGCCAGCTGCCGTCCAGAAGCATCATCCACTTTTCACATCCCCACCCAAACCCCTAAGTAAACTCTGCCCACCCACCCACCAACCGCTACCCACAACCCGTTTCCTCATCCTTCTCCCCTCTCCACGAGGGCCTCCAAACAGCCACCTCACCACCGTAGCCCACTGTCAGCCCCTCTAGAACTGTTTTGATGAATTTCGCAGAATTGTTGCATCATGTGTGCTCGTTCCGTAATTTCTGTTCATTCATTTTGAAATCATCGTGGTTAGGCTTGCAAAGCGGGCCATCCGGAAATCTCTCGCACAGCTCAGCCGTTGCGATCCTTAATACTGTACTGTAAGTCATCACATTGAACTTAATTTGCATTTACAATCAAAGAAGGAAATTGAAGTAAAAGCTGCAGCCAGCAGTCTTCCAGTGCTGTCCCGTGACATGCATATCAAATCAAATCAAATCAAATTTATTTCTGCCTTGAAAAGGTACAGACAGCGGAGGCGCAGAAAAAGCTGTAAGATACAGCTTGACAAATCCGCAGCCTCCTTTAGCTTGGCAGCGGCTTGACAGCAAGGCTTATAAAACAAAGATAGTTGGTTAACGTATTAACTGGTATAGAATAATTAAACTACAAAATAAAGTGAAACAACATTATACAAATATTGAATCGACATTCGCACTCGACAAATACAGATCCATAGATTTATGTGTACAGGTTTAGACGTATCGTTATAAAAATAAACGCTTCAGCAAAAAAAACTTTCGCCAGAATAATTAGCGCCTTCCCACTCTCCAGTATTTATAAAGCCTTCTATACTTCATCTTTTGATACGACCAGAATTCAAATTTTATTGGCACCATAATGTTTTTACGTTTTTTAGATCGTTTTGCTGCCGTACAGAACAATTTCCGTTTCACAGCTACTTGATGTACGCCATTTTCAATTCGTCGTTCTCTCTTGCTTGGTCTTTTCCTCTCTTTCTCTCACTGTCCATATCTAGTTTCGACTCGTGTTTGATGTTTTTTCTTCTTTGGAGAGTTGCCGTGATTTTCATTTCGTAGACAAGGTTTGGTATTATATGTACTTTTGTCATTTACATTCCGAACGGTGCTTATTGTTAACCACTGCGGCGATACGCTATCGTGAAAAATTAATCGAGGGTATGGGTGCAGCAAAAGAGCGTTCAGCATGATATCCTAACCACCTCGTTCATTTTGATACTTTTATACCTGCTGGATTGGGAAGTGGCGGCTGAATTTCGGGTATCATGCCTAGGTGATTTGTAAGATGAGTAATTGTTTTGACAGTAGCGCCGAGGCCTACCGCATGGCGCAAAGCAACTGAAAATACGGCCGGAATTTGAAACGCTGCTGTGGCCCTCAGAACCGGTCGCTTAGAGTGCAGAAACTACTTTATAGGTACCGTTTTTTAGCGCGTAGAAAGAGTAGGCCACCAATGTCAACCTTGTGGCAGTACAGTTTCCCGCACAAAAAAAAAAATGTTTCCCACAATTCCAAATAAAAAATGTACAAGTTCTGCTAACGAATGCTCGCTTTCTGCAACGGTCAGATGGAACTGCATGGTGACGTTCAGGGTGTCTGGGCTTGCGCGCTCGACAGGAAAGTAAAAAGTGGCACCATAAATATTCCGTTGGTTTTCAAACTATGAGGTAAAATGAATTTTGTTTCGATAACCATACGCAATGCAGTAGGTGTGTACCAGATGGGCGTGACAATGTAAGGCCTTTGTATCTGACGGCAGACTTTGGAGCGCCCATTGTGCGAACCTTCAATTGGCCTGCTGGCCCCTTGTTATGGTTGTTACCTTCGCAGGGCGGGCTGCTCCTGTTCAGCGATCACGTGGCACACCCGAAGGGCAGCGTGGCCCGGTGTATTGAGGAGTTCGCCACGCCATTCGCCCGGATTCCAACATGCGGCTGTCACATAAACAGGGACAGCGCCGACGTTTTCAACGCAGCCGGTTTTACCGACATTGAAATGCACCAGGCTGTGCTGCTGGACATGCCATTTCCCTACAATCGCCACATATTTGGCGCTGCCATGGCCTGATGTTCACGTTTGGAACATGACCCAGGTGAATTAAGATGCCCTGGATGAACACTAACTAACCCCAATAATAAATATACCTATATCATTGACACGCGATAAAAAGCTCGAATTTGTTTTTATTTTATTAATGCATCCTTAACGAAAACTTATACATATGGCATATATGGCGGAATATTTATCTTTTATTTAGAAAATACTTTATTAGCATGACATGACTAAAAATTTACAGCAAATAGGTACATGAAATTTCATGCTTGGTATTCAATAATATTTTTAAAATTTGTCAAAATTAGCTCACCTAAAGCATGCTTCGAGCACCTTTCAAAAACGAGAAAGTATAAGTAAACGATTTTAGCATCTTGTCTGAGTATTAAAAGTGTATATGGTGCAGATGCAGATGCTTGGTGCAGATGCTATCTTGGAGCGGCCTTAGTCATGACTCGAGCGGCCGGCAGCACGTTCCCTGCCTGACATCGACTGAGCGCCCCGTATCGCCTCCAAGGTAGATGTACACTGGTAGCGAAGGCTCCATAGACGCCCATTAATCCAAAAAATGGCGGCTCGTGGGCACTCCAGCGCCCCCTGGATTTTGGGGGGCAAACTACGCAAACGTGACGTAGAATGACGTCACGCATACGTATGCTTTTGGCGCGAATTATAAAGCGGTCTTTCTGTAGAATCCGCGTTTTCGAGCTTGCCCGTACCTCTCGAAGGTTGCTGCCTTTCAGCGCGCCCCAACCTATGCCAGTCAAATGTGCTCGAGTTCCTGCTAGTTATGGCCTTGTTAATGTGCAATTGGGAACGCAATGAAAGTGACTGGTAAAGGAGGGGCAGCATAGAAAGGCAGCAACACTTCCAGACACTGGCGAAGCATGTCTGTGGCCGGTCTCTCTTGTCTGTTGTCCTAAGTGCGCTTTATAATTTTTGAGAACACATAGCTACACGCGTCATATCAGGCAAGCAACGTTCCCCGTGGTTCACTGCCGCATTAAAACGCCTTTTAAGTAAAAAAAAAAAACGAGTTTATCGTAGAGCGAAAACCACCGGTTGCCCTGATGACTGGGATGTGTATCGTGCCATAACATCTGAGTATCGAAAAGCCTTAAGAAGCGCCAAGCAGGTTTTCTTCCAGAGTACGCTTCCGTTTTTGTTGATTGATAATGCCAAAAAATTTTGGAACATCATTTCTGGTCCCAAGCATAAAGCAATAGCTCTGAACGATAGAAGCGGCGCAGCCATTCCTTCATCAGAATGCCTTCAAGTGCTAAACGACGCCTTCTCGAATACTTTTTTACAGCAATCATCTGTTTCTCTGCCCTCTTTTCAGCCTGTGCAGAATCCATTAATGGACCCAATTGTGTTTGACAGTCTTGGTATAGAAAGTCTAATTAATAATCTCAAAATTTCTTCGTCTTCGGGAATCGACGACATAAATTCTAAATTTTTAAAGAATACAAGTGTTTATTCTTCCATTTACTTGTGTGCACTGTTTTCGCAATCTTTGAATTCAGGAAAGCTACCCGGGGACTGGAAGGTGGGTAAGGTGGTACCAATATTCAAGTCTGGTGATGCTCATTGTGCTCTTAATTACAGACCCATATCATTAACGAGTGTCCCGTGTAAACTGTTTGAACATGTTATTTATTCTAATCTGGTTAAATTTCTAGAAAATCATTCGTTTTTTTTCCCTCATCAGCATGGCTTTCGTCAATCATTTTCTTGTGAAACGCAACTCATTTCCTTCACCCAAGATTTATTTGATGCATTAGACAAGGGATTTTTCATTGACTGTGTATTTTTAGATTTCCAGAAAGCTTCGATCTTGTTAATCACCAACTACTTTGTTTTAAGCTCGGCAAACTAAACATCGACCCAAACATTCTTTCATGGATCGAGAGTTTTTTGCGTAACAGAACTCAATTCGTCACTGCAAATAACGCTGATTCCTCACCATGCTCTGTTACCTCCGCCGTGCCTCAAGGTTCCATGCTCGGGCCGCTATTGTTTCTAATATACATTAACGATCTACCAATTTCTATTAACTCCGCAATTAGGCTTTTCGCAGATGATTGCGTTATTTATCGAGTAATCAAATCCGCTTCAGACTCATCCTTACTTCAAAGTGACCTAAATAAGGTATCTAGTTGGTGTAATATTTAGCTCATGAGACTGAATACTAACAAGTGTAAGGTCATGCGTATTTCACACCGGTCTGCTAACGAAAATCTTATTCCCTACAATATTTCAGGTTCTCTCCTTGAGCAAGTTACCACATATAAATATTTAGGGGTTCATATAACTGCTAACCTTTCATGGCAGGCAGATGTTGATTATATTGTTAACAATGCTAACCGCATGCTTGGCTACTTGCGTCGTAATTTTTCCATGGCTCCATCTTCTTCAAAACTGCTACTCTATAAAACCTTAGTTAGATCGAAATTAGAATATGCGTGCACTGTGTGGGACCCGGGACTTGAAACTCTTACTAATCAGTTAGAGTCAGTACAGAATCGTAGCGCCCGATTTATTTTGTCTAATTTTTCCCGCACTGCTAGTGTAACTACAATGAAAAATACTTTGAACCTTCCTAGCCTTTCCCTTTGTAGAAAACTCGCGCGAATACTAACTTTCCACAAGATTTACTACCACAATCATCAGCTAAAACGGGATCTTCTATTTGAACCATCGTTCATATCACCTCGCACGAATAATCGCCACAAGGTACGCATTCCATACTGCCTAAGCAATGCATATTTTAACTCGTTTATTCCCAAGACGGCGAGCGATTGGAACCACCTGCCCACCTCGGTTGCCGACTTTCTGACACTTGTTTATTCAAAAATGCCGCGGAAAACTATGTGTTTGACTAGGCTGTTTTCTTACGTAATCTGATTTGTATCTTGTTCAAGCTTACGTTTTTTCATTCCTTGCTGTATTACATTACATTTTTCATCTACTTTTTGTTTTCATTTTGCTGCATTGTTTTTACTTTTTTATCCACTCCCTTCTGTAACGCCCCACTGTGGCCCTGAAGGTATTGTAATAAATAAATAAATAAATATTCGCAAATCTGAAATTAGTTCCTGCGAACTTCTAGCAAATGGGGAGTCCTTGTAAACATATTTTCAGCACGCTTCAAGCAGTTGTGGAACAATCTAGTGCTTGAAATTGCGTTTCGGGTAACCGCATTTGCATTTTGGCAATGTGTATATAGGATACTTTAGGAAATATGAATTTATTTCGTTCAAAGTATTCCTTAAATCGAGCGAGTAGGCAGTCCGCGTAAACATATTTGCAGAAAACTTCAAGGTGCCGTAAAACAATGTAGTGCTCGAAATCACGTTCAGAGAACAGTGAAAACTTCCTTTTCTGTCGTCCATTCGTTCACGGCAACTCCTAGCAGGAAGACAATCACCACTTATTTACACTACGTGTGGAGAACGCGATAGCATTATACCGGCAAGTGCCTCTTGGGGACCTCAGTGCCTCAACATGGCAGCGAAAAGGAGCCGGACTAGCAAGGCCGACTGGCTCCCGTATACGCCCATCTATTTGTTGGTTGACGGTTTGAATCCTCATTGAGGCCTGACGCAAGTTACTATTAGCAATTCGGTTCTAGATCGCCCCATGATTCGAACGCGATTAGACTGGCACTTGTGCGACAATTTGGGGGCTCAGATTCTTTGCGTCAAAAACACCTCGCAGGGCACGACATGTGTGGTTTCTCGGTAGCTATATACAAGGCAAGCGAAGTAAAACGCTTTTCGGAGCACTTGCTGTGTCCTTTCTGTCGGCGTTTACTCCGCGCGACGTCTTTCCCATTAAAGTTGCTTCACGCCGTTGTGGTGGCTAGGTGGTTATGGCACACGGGTGGTGACCCGAAAGACGCGGGTTGGATCCATACCACGGCGTTCGAATGGATAAAAAAGTTCGCAATTTCGTCAGCGGTGCCACGGGGAAAAGGTTTAGTCTCACAGTATCGAATCAATAGACTGCAGAAGTCCGGCTGGCTTATTCGGCGGCGTCTTGCGATCCTGGCACTCGCGGCAAGTTCATACGTAATGCTTCACGACTGTAGCAACCCTGGGCCAGTATTACTTTTGCCGTATTCGTACCAAAGTTTGAGAAAAACCCTGAGGACCCGAAGATGGGTCATCATGACACGCCTGCAGGACTTCGTCGCGAAGAGCCGTAGGCACGACGAGTAGATGAGTAGATGAACAGCTTCCGTTGAGCTGTAGTTTTTCTTATAGAGGATGTCGTCGCGTAAACAGAACGACGACAGTCCGCGTGAGAAGATTCAGATACTCAATGAGGGGCCGTAGTTCACTGTCCTCTCTCTGGTGTTGAATGAGAATCGAGGTAGAGATTGCGCCAAGAAAAACTGAATAATCGTCTGGTCAGCTCGGGGGTCCTCGATAGGAGCACGAGACGAACACTCGGCATCACTGTGCTTCCTACCAGACTTAAAGACGATGGTGACATCGAATTCCTGAAGTCGAAGGCTCCAGCGTGCAAGCCGTCCCGAGGGATCTTTGAGGTACGCCAGCCAACACAGCGAGTGGCGGTCAATGACGACCCTGAAAGGGCAGCCATGTAAGTACGGGCGAAATTGTTCACTGACCCCTTCCCACCTCCCCCCCCCCCCCAATGGCCAGGCATTTTTTTTCGGTGGTGGAATAGTTTGCCTCAGATTGTGACAAGGTGCGGGCGGCTCGCGTATGTCATCACCCGTTCGAGACCATCCTGTCACTGCACAAGGACCGCACCGAGGCCGATGTTGTTGGCTTCTGTGTGCGGTTCAGTGGCGGCCGACTCGTCGAAGTGTCCAAGGGTGGGCGTACTTTGGAGACGAGTTCAGAGGTCTTCAAAGGCATTCTGTTGCTCCAGGCCCGGAACAGTTCGGAATCTTTCGTGAGGCGGGTGAGGGGCTCAGCGATCTGAGAGAAGTTCTGCACAAAACGCCGATAGCAGGCGCAGAGACCGAGAAAGCGGCGTGAACTTCGCTTATCGGTGGGCACAGGAAAAGCAGCCACGGCGTCTCTCTTTAGCACTCACGATGCGGCCCAGAAACTTCAACCTTCAAAAGCGAAGTAACGCTTTCCGGGCATCAGGGAAAGGCCGGCCGACCGAATTGCTTCGAACACAGCGCGCATGTGTCTCAGGTGCTCTTCAAACGTATCAGAGAAGATGACAACGTCATCGAGGTACACGAGACAGGACTGCCATTCCAGATCGGCAAGAATGGTGTGCATCATCCGCTGGAAGGTTGAATGAGCCGCGCACATGCCGATAGAGGAGCACCCGGAATTCGTAAGGACTGTCCAGTGTAATAAAGGTGGTCTTTTCCCGATCAAGTTCGTCCATCTCGATTTGCCAATAGCCGCTGCGTAAATCTAGCGAAGAGAAGTACTTGGCGTGGCGCAGCCGGTCCAAGGAGTCATCAATGCGCGGCGGAGGACAAAACATCCTTTTATGTGACTTTGCTTAAACGTCGCTAATCAACGCAGAACCGTAGGGTTCCATGTTTATTTGTTACTAGAACAACAGGCGGCGCCCACGGCCTGGCTAGAGCATTTCTTGAACTTGGCGGCGAATGGCATCACGCTCCTTCGAAGAGATTCGGTAAGGCAGCTGACATAACGGCCGCAGGTTGGCGTCGACTATAATTCAGTGCTTTGCGAGCGGTGTCTGCCTAACCTTAGAGGTTTAGAGGTCGAGGCAAAGCAGTCACAGAAAGACTGGATAACGCTTTCGAGGCAGCGTTCCTGATTAGACGTTCCCGAGTTTTTATTGGAGTGGTCGGTGCCTCCAATGATGCCGAGGCTTCGGACAAAGCGTGCTGTCCCGCGAATTCGCTGAGTTCTTGAAATACGCAATAACTGTTTTGCCAGACAAACACTGAGGTTCACAGCCAAAATTGGTCACCAAGAGTTCGGTCCGCCCATCGTTCAGTTCAACAATCCCGCGAGCAATACAGACTTGCCGACGAAAGGGCAGCAACATGTTTGTTTCAGCGATGCCCCGGGTTCCGGGGCTGTTATCGCAATAAATACGTGGTCGTCAAAGACGCGTAATTAAGTCCCGCGTGGTTCGGGATCGCCGTCAAGAGGATTCGGTTTGATTTTATGGGGGTTTAACGTCCGAAAGCGACTCAGGCTATGAGGGACGCCGTAGTGAAGGTCTCAGGAAATTTTGACCACCTGGGGTTCTTTAACGTGCACTGACATCGCACAGTACACGGGCCTCTAGAATGTCGCCTTCATCGGAATTCGACAGCTGCGGGCCTTCAACAGGGGGTTGAGTGGAAAATGACACGACCAGCTCCTGAAGGTTGATGACAGCACTGTACTCCAGAATGAAATCCAAACCGGGTATCATGTTTTTGGAGTACTCGGGAAGGACAGCAAAGCAAGCAGGGAAAGTAGGACCGCGGATCTGTATTCGCGACGTGCAGACGCCAATCGGCGTACCCACACGGCCGCCGGCGGTGCGGATCTGTGGTCCAGACCAAGGGTTCAGAACCTTTCTGAGGGTCGTGGCTAACCGACTGCTCATTACAAAAAAATCAGAGCCGGTATCCACAAGTGCAGTCACATCGCGATTATCAGCGATTACTTGTATTTCGGCAGACACCAGTCGGTCACAGCACGTCGTTGTCGTTGAGGTCATACGATGAGGTCGTAGTCCGTCGGATCATAGCATTGAATCGTCGATTTCGGCAGAACTCATTTGTTCACACCGTGTCATGTTCGTTGAGGTCGTGAGGTCGAGTAGTTGTCGGTCGGATCATAGCCGCGGATCGTCGGGTGGAGGCTCTTGACTTGATCCAGTAGCGGTGGCCCTACCCTCGGAGGACTTCGTGTTCAATTTTCCCGATGTGGGGACGTGCCTTTGAACTGGCCAGAAGAAGGTGGGCGGCTTGGCGAAGAGAACCGCCTTGGGGATGGCGACCGGGACTGGCGTCGCTGCGAGGTCGTTGGCAGCACGTTATCGGACAGATACTGCTCGACGTCCTGCGTCCGTTCTCCGTAGCGTGGTCGAGGGGCGTCAGGTGAAAACCCCCTTAAGTTCAGTCTGCAGTAGGAGCAGTGGCGGAGGACGTGGCTGGGTTCCCCGCAGTGGAAGCAGAGCGGCCTATTGTTTGGCGTACGCCAAACGTGCGCTTTGCTCATGGTGGATCGGGACTCTTGCGGTGCGGCGGGTACAACTCCAATTGAGTACCGCTGTTAAGGCACAGGAGTGACGGGGGAAAAGGCATGCCTCATTGGCCCAGGACGGCTTTGTAGTCCTTGACTATGTCATCACAAAGGGGGCCGGCTGCGGACCTGGTGGCTACTGAATAGCTCGCCGGACTTCATCTAGGACCACGTCCGGTACGGCAGCGACGCTGGCCTTTAGAGCTTCGAAGCAAAGTTTCTCAAGTACTTCGCGCACCAGGCTTCTCAAAAGCTCTCGAAGCTCCTCAGTGGGTAG
This sequence comes from Amblyomma americanum, assembly GCA_030143305.2. Taxonomy (NCBI): domain Eukaryota; kingdom Metazoa; phylum Arthropoda; class Arachnida; order Ixodida; family Ixodidae; genus Amblyomma; species Amblyomma americanum. Next base: position 75,692 of record JARKHS020014113.1, on the reverse strand, counting down.
AGACGTGGGCGTACAGTGGTGAGCGGCTGCTAAGCTAGACTGACGCCCGTAGTGCGCGCCCGTTCTTGCAGAGAACGCTCCATGCTTTTTGCCTCCTTGGCAAAGTCGGCCACCATTCATGGCGGGTCATAAAAGTACCAGGCCGGCAAACAATTGCTCTTTTACGCCTCGCATTAAGTGGCGCACTTCTTGGCCTTGGGCATAGCTGGGTCGGCGCGATTAAAGAGTCGCATCAAATCCTCGATGAACATAGCGACGCTCTCGTTCGGCTGCTGCGACCTCAATTGCAAGGCTATTTCAGCCTCTTCCTTTCGTTCACTGGTGTTGAACGTGGCTAAAAGCTATCGGCGAAAGATTTCCCAGCTAGTGAAGGAAGCTTCGTGGTTCTCGTACGAAGTCTTGGCCGAGTCGTGTAGTGCGAAGTACACGTTCGGCAATTTGCACTCGCAGTCTCACTCGTTGAAGCCCGCCACACGGTCAAAGCTAGCCAACCAGTCTTCGGCGTCCTCAAACCGCTCACCGTGGAATGATGGGGACGACCGAGGTGTGTGAAGGACGAACGGCTGGGCATTACTGGAATGCTGACTTGTCTGGCTAGGTGTAGCGGGTGTCATGACCCTTACCGATGTTGTGAGTTTGCTGAACTCTGGTTGTAGGCCTCGCAGGCGGCGGCTCGCCTTGTGGACTGGTGTTGTAGCCACGCGTTGAGAACTGACGTCAAGAGTGCCCTCGAGGTCATCGTACACGGGCCGGCACCCAGCACATCCACCAAATATGTCGCCGAGAAACGGTTGACGTACGCAGGGCTGCTTTACTAATACGCGCAAGACGCGCAAGAGGTAGCTCGAGAGATGAAGACGAGAAAACATCTAGCCCCGAAATGGCTCAAGGCTTGCCAACTGCCAGGTAATACAGTTTAGCCGCGATACTGCGCCACTAAAGGAGTTAGTAGTGTGGCAATATAATCGCCGACTAAAGCGGCTTTGCCGTTCAGGCTTCTCTGTAGTGCATAGCGACAGGCAGAGGCCGCAACGATGTCTCCACGTACGGCGGCGCTAAGTTTCCTAGCGAAGAAGCGCTTGCTTCGAAGAAGAAAACGAATTCCGTTGAAGATGGACCTCATGGAGCACCGTTCGGCGGCATCAAAAGACGCATTGCAGCATGTAGACGAAGGCAGCGGACATTTGAAGTTTCGTCGACAATGACGTCACCACGAGTTTGCTTACACTCCTCCAACGCAGTGAGAAGGCTGAACATAGTTGTGGTTTTAATCGGTGATTACGTTACCATTTAGAATGCTAGCGCAAAACTACTTGGCCTGTTTTACATAGAGCCTTAATAGATTTGAAATCTTGGAGAACCTTTAATTATCAAAATAACCAGTTCACCTACCCTTTAAGGACTTCCTGAAGGTCAGTGCAGAAAGCTGCTGGTGAGTTTGGGGACCTATCACACGTACAAGAGATAAGGTCGCCTGTTGGAAAAGCTACATGAGTGCCAAGTATTTATAATGTTGAATTAATGGGGATCGCGATAGAATTGATAGCAGAGTTCACGGCAATGAGTACACCTCCGCCTGCACTAAAATCGTGGTCTAATCTATAACAGTTACGTTTCTTTAAAGACCTATATTTCAATACATTTTTTTTTGTGGCTGAGAGCTACGTTTCAGTCAGTACAAATATATGAGCTGAGCATGCGTCGCTCTAGAATGACACTGATGTGCCTTTGTTGGCGACACCTCAGATATTCGTGAAAAAAAGTGATATGCAGTGTGCCTGCTTTCCGAAATGAGATAGTTGTGCTGAACTTGAATGTGATGAGGGCGAACCCGGTTGTGTGCTTCCTGTTGTGTTGGTTGTGTGCTCCCTGTGTGTTCCTGGAGGGAACGGAATCTTATTCAAGGAAGCCACACCGGAGCTACCGGAAAACACATAAACGTCACTTTAGAAACAAGTTTGTGCGTCCACTTCGAATGCCTCTCGGATAGTTTTACGTTGCTTGTCCGGAGTGGTTAGAAATAAAACGTCCAACAATTCTCAGCTGACTGAATCCAAGCAGTAACAGATATCAAACAAGTTACATCCTTGCATAGTAACACCTTGACCGACGGGACTGAAGCCCAGTCCATTCTTAACTGCCCCTGGCATCAAATGACGCTGCTTGCACGGAAGTAAGACGAAATTCCTGCTGTATATCGTGCTTCGTAATCGTACTCCTCATCTTAAACCGCCTGCTAAGTATTCATTTAGCTGACGACGAACAAAACATTCACGCTCCCCCCAGTCATCAGCATTTCAACCTTAATACGTAATTTATACTGCACTTACGAAAACACCCGTGTGTACAGTGTACTCTGTACACCTTACTAAATGCTGATTTTGCTTTTTCATAAAACGTTTCGAACAATATCATCCTCATTGCTAAATGTAGGCGCATACGCTTGCACAAGCTTCAACTTGTACGAGTATTTGTTGTTAAGCATAACTCTAACCCCCAAATTCTCATTATTTCTCAACAATTGGTAAGTGCTGGCAGTCATGAGGGTCTATTGGACGCAGCCACCACGATCACCACGCAAATATGAAGAGTACCCCTCGAAACGTGACAAGTCTTGTGTTTTTCATATCAAAAATGTCACAGAGGCTGCTGTCGAGCCATTTCTACTTGTTGCTTTTGGAAACGATGCGAACAGGTTTCCGTACAAAATGCGGCCGCCCGCGGAAGGCTTTATGTTATACCACGGCCACTCAATCTCGTTTTAACATGCGTGATAAACTTTTTTGCGTTTAACGACATCCCACTAGTGTAACACCACATCTCAAAGTGTCTGACGTCATTCATGGGCTGTGTGTAATGAGTTTCACTGGATACTCTAATGTACAGTCGTCGACATCCCTGTTTAGAGCGCTTCAACGGCTCTTTCTGTTGTGCATTTACGACAGCCACTCCCGCCTGGTGGGCCCGATATAGTTTTCAAAGACATGAGAATGTGCATGCTCGATAAGGCCTTGCTTTGAGCGAGCGCCAGGCCAGTCGTAAATGACAGAAGTGTACACATCGGTGCGCTCTAGACATGTCTTTGGACGACGGCACAACCACAGCTGTTCAATGTGCTTTTCCAAGGATAAGTATTAGGAAGTTATTGTCTCAGCACTCGGTTATAACCTGAACCCCACCGAAAAGAAAGGGTGACGAAAAGAGCGAAAGTAGGAAGAGAAAGAAAAGCCGTCGCCAAATGCGGCATACATTAGTGAACCCAGCAGAGCGCGAGCACAAGCGCGCCTGCGCTCGCCGTTGAGCGTACTGGCTTCTCCAGATGTAACCACCGAAAGTGGTTGGCTTCACAGCCGCACTGTGGAGGCCTTATGATCGCGTCTCTCGTCTCGCGCCTTGTCTCTACAAAGGTAAGGGCAAGAGTTTTTCTTGCATTATACAGATTGAGAGCTTACGGGGTGTCATAAGTGCGTCGCTACAAGGCTCATAAGCAAACCTCTTTGCTTAATTACTGTTTGAAAACTCGGTACGAAAACAGTAGAAAAAAATCATGGAATTGCCGGCGCAAAGCGCATGGCTCCGTGGCTGTTAGTGGAACCTCTCCCAACTTCGCTCAGAAGCAGTAGCGCCCGGCCTGGTGAGAAATCACTGCTACCTTCTGGAACGCTCCTCCTCTGCTCACCAAAGGGAACGCGCGGCCCGGGTGGAGGATGAGCGAGCGCTTGCACAGTTAACACTTGTTTATGTGCGCGGCCCACTTTGATGTGAAATAAATAACAAACCCGGTGCGTCTGTAAGAGAAGGACGTTCAGCGCCGGCAGTGGAGGCGCGCCGTAGAGGGGCCGATTCGGCTGCTTTAACGAAAGCGCTACCGCACGTCTCCCGGGGGCAACAGCAGTGTTGCCTACCAGCGGGCAAGCGAAGGAGCGCGCGCCAGAATTACTTCCATGATTCACCGGTCGTTGATCTGCCGCTGTGCCCGGTGAAAAAATTTTCTTCCTTCCGTTTGCCTTACTCGGGTGTTCAATTCATTATTGAACTGTAAGACATTTTGGCTACACTGAGCCGGCTTGCGAGCAAACAAACCTGTCACGTATCTCATCGGAATAACTAAAATTTGTTGGGTCACAGTATCTAGGGTAACCACGTTTTCGTAAATCTAAACACACACACACACACACACACACACACACACACACACACACACACACACACACACACACACACACACACACACCACACACACACACACACACACACACACACACACACACACACACACACACACACACACACACACACACACACACACACACACACGCACGCGCACGCGCACGCACACGCACACGCGCACACGCACACGCACACACACTCTCTCTCTCACACACACACATACTCTCTCTCTCACATTCTCTCTCTCTCTCTCACACACACTCTCTCTCACACACTCTCTCTCTCTCACACACTCTCACACTCTCTCTCTCTCTCACACTCTCACTCACTCTCACACTCTCTCACACACACACACACACACTCACACACTCTCACACTCTCTCTCTCTCTCTCACACACTCTTACTCACTCTCTCACACTCTCTCACACACACACTCACACACTCTCACACACACTCACACACACACGCGCTGTACGCACTGAAAGTTCAAAAGGTAATTATTTAATATTCCTCTACTTTACGCGTCTACCTTACACCTTTACCTTTATAGTAGATGCGCCCTACAGCTTCTACAAGCTACCGATTCAATGCGGCGTTCTCAACATTTCTCTCCTGTCTAGTGTGATGTAACGATCACGACTGAAATTATTGCCGACGCAAGGAGCGTTGGTCTACGAGGCGTGTATGTCTGAACTAAGAGGAATATTGAGTGAAGGATAACCTGAATTAAGTACGTTCAGTTAATGAGGGGGCAACTTTCGACGATCGGAAAGCGGTGGATTGCACTCTTACACCACGCTTACGTGCAGAGAACACCATTGAAGCTTTTGTGCAATCATCACGATTGGTTTAAGGTTTTCACCTTGAATGCATCTTCGATTATTGATTTCTCATTCATTTTTACGACTTAAGAAGTTGGAAGCTATGTGGTCTAAAAGTCTGGACGGAAGCATCCTGATGAAGCCTGCCTGTCAGGAACCTCTGGCCATTAAGCAATGGCGCAAAAGAGCGGCGAGGCTTCCAAGAAACACATCGAAATCAGCAGCTTTGACATGTAAGCAGCGCTAGGGCCCTACAAAGTCTCAGAGTATCTGAAAGGCAAGAAGGCGCCCCCTAGAGACTATGTGCGAAATGCGCAGCGCTATCTCATCGCGCTCAAGAACAAGACCCGCCATGTTGGTTTGGTCTAGACGAAGAATGGGTTGACCAATGTTGGGTAATGAAGGCTGAGGGTAATGCACTGTTGAGCAAAGCCATGCGCTCGAAGCGCGGTTCGGCTATACAAGTTTTGTCACGCCTTATTTAACGAAAGTTAAGAAGTTCTTCATACACCTTGTAGCATGTGCTAGCAGTTCCCTTTAGCATGAACATTAGAAATCATTACATGATCTCTACAGAACGCCAGCAAAAAATTCCAAACGCCGAACCATGCTGTGTACTATTGTCACGAAGTGGTGACTGCAGTCCGGAGATTAGTAAGGCTGCGAAAATGGTGTCGAAATAAAGCTCATTATTTGGGCTGACTTGCGCCGACAATGAACTGAATCGTTCAGCGGCGGCGTAGCGACAAGTGTGCTCGGCGGTCGTCGAAAAAAATGCCCGCCGCTGTCGGCCATGCTCAATTTAAAACTCATAGCCAACTTTCGAGATAAAGCGTGCAAAGTTACTAGAACAATATGGAACAACGTAGAATCAGCTCTGCCTGCATGCGATCAATCGAGATAATTCTGGTCGCATCTTGCATCGCACACAAAGCGATAAAGTGGTGTTGTGGCATATTTGAAGAATGAACAAACAAACGTGCAAAGATTCGCGGCATTACTCCACTCTCAAAGAAGCATAAATCCGATGCATTTAAACAAATAATGCTACCACCAAGAAATAAAACGGATCGTGCGAAAATGAACGCATAGCGTGGAAACCGCGTCCTTTAGGGCCAATAATACGGCTTTAGACGGACGATACGGACAACTTCTGAGCGAAGACAACCTTCCGTGTGACTTGAGGTGTCGTGGCATGGTACGACGTGGCAGCGCAAGCTGCGTGATTAACTGCATCGCAACTGGCTTCAGTAGATGCAGGATCGACCAGAAATGGCGTGGCGCCCTGGTAATTTCGCCGATATAAAATTTTGCCCAGCGCAGCGACTCTGTGTGTCTTATTTGCTTCACGCCTAATTCTACAGCTAGGCTCCAGCAGAACTAACACCTTAACGAGACCTTCAGTAGCCTGCAAAACCTTACTCAGCCGTGCTGGAAAGTACATCACTAGAACCGATTGCGACCACAGTTCTAACCTTTTGATATAGTTGTACAGTACAGTATGCTCGACGAGTTTGCTTTTAACTTCCATATCTACAGCGCTAAAGGCGGGACAAAGGGCAAGAGCCAGAGCTCGGTACGTCCACCACCGTGCCGAGAGAGCCTCATGGCACAGTTATATTTCATCTATAAGCTGTCAAACAACATAAAAATGATGTGGGAACAGGTTTAGAAAATAAATGGCAACTTCTCATCATTCACGATTCCTCTTTTGACAAAACCTGGCATACAAACAAGCATAAAGGAACAGGCAGACATTTTGGGCGAACACTTCGCTGCCGTTTCCAGCTCATATCACTATACGCAGTCATTCCTTAAATACAAAACTATTGCCGAAAAACAAACACTTTCAACAAGTTGATGCGCAAACCAACAATACAACAATTTCATCACTCTCCAAGAAATCAGTACTGTACTGTCTGCCGGCAATAAAACTGCTCCAGGACCCGACCAGATACACTATGAGATGCTTGCCCATCTTTTCCAACCTGCTAAAGCGGCACTATTAGATTTCTTTAATAAAATATTCACAGAAGGAAAATACCTATGGTGTGGAAGAAAGCCGTCATAGTGCCATTCCTGAAACGTGGAAAACCACCACCTTCCCTAAGTAGCTATAGGCTGATCGCCCTCACAAGCTGTCTCGGGAAATCTTTTGAAATTGTCTTTAATAAAAGATTAACATTTGTCCTTCAATCCCGTAAACTTCTTGACGTCCATCAATACGGTTATCAAAAGGTATGCCCAACGACAGACCATTTAGTTCGCCTCGAAAACACAATAAGAGAAGGTTTTGTACACAAACAGCACTGTCTTGCCGTTTTCTTCGATATGGAGAAAGCGTATGAAACAACCTGGAGGTCTTTGATCCTCCACAACCTAGGTGACCTAGGTATCCGCGGCAGGATGTTAAACTGTCTCGATGACTTCCTTCCCGACCGCTCATTTCAAGTATGCTTGGGATCAACCCTGTCCAGGAGCTTCGTTCGAACGGGGTTCCTCAGGGGTGTATATTAAGCACTACATTGGTTATTATAAAAATGAATTCCTTAAGTAAAATGATACCAATGTTCACCCTGCATTCAGTGTGCGTTGATGATCTTCAAATAGCCTGCACATCCACAAACGTAGCAACATGCGCGAGACGAATACATTTGACAGTGAATAAACTAGTGGCATGGGGACATGAGAACGGTTTCCGGTTTTTTACAAATAAAACAGTAGGCACTCTTTTCTCGCTGAAACGCGGCCTACAAACCAACTCATTCATACACCTGAACGGAACAGAGATACCCGCTAAAAATGAGCTCTAATTCCTAGGAATAACCGTTGAAAAAAACGCACACTTTCTTGCCTCATATAAACGCACTAAAAAAGAAATCCTCCGGTACCTAAATACACTCAAAGTACTGTCACGTAAACGTTGGGGGGCTGACGTGACATGTGTTTTAAAACTTCATCGCTCCGTGGTACGCTCTACCTTAGATTGCGGATGTATATTTCACGGGTCAGCGAGACATTCGTACCTGAAACGACTAGATCCAATACATAATTTAGGTTCGCGTCTTTCCTCCGGTGCTTACAGGATGTCGCCCATAAACAGTCTTTATGTAGAAATCAACGAACCGTCACTTACAGACAGAAGAACCATGCTCACGTGCTCATACATTTGAAAAATCCGTTCGCTGCCCAAACACCTATGTTCCCCAATAGTCACAAAGTGCCCATCTAGAACACTGTTTAACAACAAACCGCTAGCTATCAGGCCACTCCTCCTACATTTTGAAGAGATGTGCGAAAACTTCGGCGTACTAGATACATTACCTGACATTGCTCGGAGACGAGATCCACTGACTCCATGGTGCAGTTTTCATGCATTCTGTAATCTCACTCTTACACAGCTCCATAAATTACAAACTCCGCAACAACATGTGGTAGAAGAATTCATTGCACTGGAAGAAAAATACAGTAGTTTTACGCAGTTTTATACATATGGTTCAAAAACGGACTTCTACGTAGGACGTGCAGTGGTCCGGGGGAAGTCGGAGAAAACAGTACGACTTCCACAGTGCTCATCCATCTTCACTGCAGAATGTTACGCAGTCTGTGTGGCCATGGAAAAATAGAAAATGAAAACCTTACCAACAGTATTATTTACACAGACTCAGTCACTATAATTACAGCTCTGCACTCTAGAGATGCAGTCACTCCCACTCTTGGTGATATGATATGCGCGTGAATGAAAAGAAGACAAAAGCCGTAATATTTCGCCCGAAAAATAAGCCGGTTTCTATTCACAGTTATATTCTATATAATTCTCGACCTATAGAAATAGTTAATTATTTTAAATGCCTTGGAGTTATATTTTCTTCAACCATGTCATGGGAACACCATGTAGCTCACGTTGTCAAACAACTGGCTAGAATAGTGGGCATGATTGGTTGCACACGGCACATTCTTCCGACGTCACTCAAACTAACTCTTTATAACGCACTTTTTTATTCTCACGTAAATTATTGTCATCTTTTATGGGGAAATGCAACACATTCTTGTCTTCGCAAAATACACATGTTGCAGAAAAAGGCCCTTCGCTACGCCTTCAATGTTAGCTATGGGTCACCCAGCAAAGGTCTCTTTCTTGCAGCCGGTGTGGTCCATATCTATGAATTATATCGATACCGGTTGAGCATTTGTTACAAAACAGAAATAAAAAATGGTACCAACCATATTCGACGATTGGCAAACTTGCAAGAGAAAACCACAAATTACCCTTTCAGACAACCCGAACAATGGATGGTGCCAACAGCACGCCTAAACTCCGGGCAAGAACGTTTGCAATTCACACTCCCTTCCCTTCTGAACGCTTATACATCTGCACATTTTGACTTATTCACCTGTACTCATAAGGTATTGCGTAGGATGTATATAGAAGGTAGCTACGAACAATTTTCATCCTCAGCTGTGCCAAAATAAGTCTTTGCTTTTATATCTCATATTTTATGTATGAGAGTGTGATATGTAATAACAATCTTTTTATCCCTGTGTTTACTCAGTACGCTTGAAGTGCTCTTGCGATGTATAGCATTACATTTTTGTTCTTTTGTTTCGTTTTATACGACACCTGAAGTTGAGTCGTTGTTTGTTTGTCTTCTGCTGTTGCCTGTAAAAATGGGGGCTGCGGCTTTGTCAAGCTGTATTTTTTACAGCTTTTTCTGCAGCTCCTCTGTACATATACCTTTGAGGCAGAAATAAATTTATTTATTATATTATAAGATAGTAACAGCTACAGCTCGACGACAAAACAAAATTCTGCTGGGTTCCCAGTCATGTCGAAATAAGAGGCAACGAGAGGGAAAATTTCTGCGCTGCTGAATCTCATGGCATGGGAATAAAAAAATATTCCTTTTAAGGATTGCATAAACTGAGTACAGCGTAAATAAAAAGAAAAATGGCAGTCGCCATTGAACGGCGAACTGAATAATAAAATACACTTGGGGTGAATTCGAATCATGTGTACACCAGAAACGTTTTCAGAGAGTGTTTTTCTGCCGTCTCAGTATAGACCACAGGCTCCTTACGCACAACTTTCTGTTAAATCAAGACAAACTTGTTTGCGAATGCGGAGACGATCTTACGGTTATTCACATTTTATTCTCCGGCGTGAGACTAGAGAAAACTAAGCTAAAAGTACTTCACTCTATTTTATCATAAATGCATTACTTTCCACCCGACATTGCTCGTAGATGATAATGCCATTGTTAACATACCTTCCGTTTTTAGCTTTTTAAAAGCACTGGTGCGCTTTATTGCATGATACACCTCAGCCACTTTCTCGTTCCTGAGCTGAAAGCTGAGGCTTTTTGTTTGATTCGTTGGGAGCCTCAGGATCTTTGCCCAGCCAAAGATAGCCGCTGATGCTACCTGACCTTCTCTGAGGCTTTTGCCACTACCCATTTCCAAACCTCTTCTTCTCTGGTATTACGATTTTTTTATATTCCAAAAGATTCTACAGAAAACCAATTCTATACCTTGAGCTTGGCGCATGGTAAACTTAGCGGCCTATAAGCTATAAAACCCAACAAAACACATACACGCACGTGCTCAATGCGGCTGTTTGCAGCGAGGGCGCTTGCTAAAGTGGAGACCAACCTGCTAGTCACATTTTGAAAGAAATGTCCAACCGTTTCAACGCTCAGCTCTGGTTCACGGCTTCAGCTAAAGCAGAAGCATCATGATTCGTAAGCGAGTCGTAGGTTGGCAGACTTCTTCAATTGTTGAGTTTTCGTGAAGGATGTCTGCCATACTGACGGCGCAGCGTTCGTAAACTTTTGCACAGATGATCTCGACAGTCCGACGCCCGCTGTTTGTGCGCAGTGTTTTAAAGGGATACTGAGGAGTAATTCAAGTTGGTTTTATCGATAGAATACCGGATCCTGAACACAAAAACGCCACTCTTACTGAAAACAAAGCTCTTGTAAGGTAGAAAATAGCAAGAACCAAAATACAGGTATCGCCGCCTCAGGCCAATCTCGCAAGTACAAGCTTGATGACGCCATAGAACAAGAGACGCCACATTGGAGGAGTTTTCCTTACTCTATGGAGCCACGAATCTCTGAGGATGACAAATGAAGGTTGCGCGGTTCAATATTGAAGTAAGATATGTTTTAAAACCGATAGTGCACTTTTATCACACCAGGAAGACAGACAAAAGACAACCTGATTATTGGAAGCGAAGAAAAGCGATGCTTGGCGGCGCCATAGGCGGCCAGGAGAGTTTCAATTTTTTATGGCGCTTTACGTCTATGAGCTTTGCGTGCCCAGTGGTTTTGTTTTTGACGCGCCTCGATTTACAAGCGCTGAACAGAGCAGGAACTGTATCTCCAACGCCAAAGGCACTGGTTGCATTCCGAGCCTCGGCACAGTTTTTTTTTATTCAGTGAGTGGGCGGGGGTTTCAGTGGATCCCATAGATGCCGGCTCCGAATACGTTGGTTAGCGGTTAAGCGCAGGCTCTGTTAAGGCGCGTTTATACCCGGAGTAACGCGCGCGCGCGCGCGCGCTGCACGACGACGTCACGTCGGCCAAAGAGTGACCCTCTATACTCCAACTGCGCTTGGCCGCCGACGCGTTTGGCGGCTTTGGCGCCCTCGGACCACACTGGCAGAGAATTGGAGCATGTCTCTATTTCGCATCGAGTGCGCCAGCCGCCGCCGGCCCGGCCAGACTGATTCGGCTCTGCGGCGAGGTGCGCGTTGTAACGTCATTACGTCATTCAACAGCTTCGGAAGTTGGGCGGAGCTGTTGTTTTCCAGCTCTCGGCTAATTTAATCCATTCACAGTACTCATCTGAAGGTACATGCAAGTGGGCGAGAGAGCGCGATCCAGTGGACCCGTTGGATCTAGCGGTAGCCGCTGAAGCTTCGTGCGTCGGCTTTAGTTTCAAGCCGCCAACTTTAAGCGCGACCGCCCTTGAGCACCGATCCGAGTCTTGTTGTATAAAATAAATAAATAAATAACTTGATCCTTGCAATCGTGGGAGACCTCGACACCGCCTGCTGCACCGTGCAGCCGCGCCGTTCAAGGAATCCCACTCCGTTGGCCCCAAAGCCCTGGCCAGCCTCCGATGGGCGCGACGCGCCGACCTTTTTCAGCCCCCTCGTGACTCCCCGCGCTGGGGTTATAATATTTAACTAGCAACGGCTGCTCACTGGGGAAGGGTGAAACGACCTGCCGGCGCCTAACCTAACCGTGCTCCCTCAAAAGCATCGCACGCTCTATGGGGCTGAGGTCGCTGAAATGCAGGCCGGAGTTTTAGCGAGAACTTCGTCGTCGGGGTCGGGAACGGGATCCATCGTAACGCTGGCAAGGCGCCGGTGCAAACGTAAACGAAGCGACGGTAGAGAACCCCGAAAGATGCCTTCAACGTGCGGCGGCGGTAGCTTTAATTTCGGCCGTTGCTAGACCGCACCGCTGCCGTCAGAAATCTTGGAGTCTGCGTTTACGTCACGCTTCACGTCACTCCATCCTATGACATCATAAGAGTGCGCCGTGACGTATAAAAGGGCGCCAAGTTTCAATCGGAACGACGGGAAATTTTTTTTCAACTTCGAATCCAATTTTCTTTGTTATAAATGCATCTTTCGCTCCCGGAAAAGCGGCAACAAAGACACGAAAGGCCGAACTATCAGATTTTGCTAAAAAAAAATGATAGAGTTCTCGCTGTTTCTTTATTGGCGTTTGATTCTGTAGAAGGTGATCTTTGTAACGAAAGGTGCAGTATCACCTCTCTTAGTGCATCGTCGTGCTTTAGCGATACCGGGAGGATATCTAAAACATCATCTGCTATATATACACACTGTCGGCACCTTTAGAAGTCTCATTACATCTCAGCGGAGTCACGAGAAGCAGAGCGTTCGACTGAGAGAATCTCGGGAAGAGGGTAAATATCGATCAAGATGAAGTGCCAAGAATATTTTGCAGCGAAGAAAACCTTCCGTGAGACTTGGCTTGTCGTAGCATGCTACGACGAGGCAGCGTAAGCTGCGTGATTAACTGCATCGCAACTCGCTTAAGCAGATGCAGGATCGACCAGAAAAGGCGTGGCGCCCTGATAATTTAGCCGATATCAAAGTTTACCCAGCGCAGACGCCACTATACTGTCCTATTTACTTCACACCTACTTCTATATCTACGTTCCAGAAGAACTCTCACCTCAACCAGACCTTCAGGGGCCTCCAAGATCTTACTCAGAAGTGCTGTAAAGTACATCACTAGAACCGGTTGCGACCACAGTTCTAGCCTTTCGATACAGTTGTACAGTACAGTATGCTGTTCGAGGTGGTTTATAGATTCCATATCTACAGAGCTAAACACGGGACGAAATGAACACACACAAGTCACACAACAGCGCTTTGTTGTGTGATTTGTGTGTGTTCTTTATGTCCCGTCCTTAGCTCTGTAGATATGGGTGATACGGTTGTACTCTTCAGCAGCCGGTATGCTAAGATGGCTCTGTCTAGAAGGCGAGTGTCGAGAACTTCTCGGTTGAAGAGCGAAAGTGAAATAGAAATCTGCAAAGCTGCGATGGAGCTCAAGCTAACGCAGTCTCGTTATGGACGAGACAGCCTGAGATCACACTTGCAGTGGTACTAGAGTACTCTTTAGAGCGTATAGTTAGCTCCTGAATGCAATTTGCTCCATCCAGAAGGCATGAAATTGCACTGGCGCTCGCCTGTTCCACAGCGGAAGGACACTCAGTGGTGAGTTCCGTAAGCGAGGCACTGGTCACTTCACTTGCTCTGAGAACCACGTCACAACATTACTGTTGTAGGCGGCCTGCGTCAAACCAACATTTAGTCGTTGAACGCTCGAACATTACCACAGAAATGCCTCTCAGTTCTCGAGTTGTGCTGTGTTCCAGGTCTCATGCCGTCGTGTGTCGACGTCTCCCGTCAGGGTCAATACACGCATCCATTGCTCAGGAATGTTAACTTTATCGAGACGCACGTGCTCAATCCCTCTTTCCAGCGCGGGCGCTTGCAAGGAGGGAGACGAACTTGGTGGTCACATTTTGAAAGAAATGTCCAAGTGTTTCAACACACAGCTCTGGATCAGAGCTTCTGCTAAAGCACACGCATCGTGATCTCTAAACGACTCATAAGGATTGCATTTTTTTTCAATTGTTAAGTTTTTGTGAAGGATGTCTGCCATACGCATTGTTCGTAAACGTTTGCACAGATGAGCTCGACTTTCGGGCGCCCGCTGTTTGTGCGCAGCGCTTCAATGCCGCCTGATTCTGTAGAAGATGATAATTGGGCTGAAAAGTGCAGTATCATCTCTCTCAAAGAACTTTGTCCGTTAGCGATACCGGAATGATATCTAAAACATCTGTTAAATATACGTACTATCTACATCCTCGCAGGGGGCGTCTGCAGCTTGCAGGCGTTGGTGAATGGCAGCACCGCGGTTTACCGAGCATCCGCAATGACATCTACGCAAGGGGATGATGGTGAACAGTGCATCACCACGGATCCGAGCATCCCCGCCTAGCCGTGCGTGGCGTCGCCGCCTCTGGGAAAAGGGGCTCCTGGTGGTTGAGCTGATGCCGAGCGTTTGGATCTTCAAGGCCCCTCTGCGGAATCAACACACCAGTTTGGCCCCAGCTTCATATAGATGGCACCTCCGGCCTGACTTGACTGGGGGAAATCGGCAGTCGCCTTTTCCGGCTCTCCACTCCATCTTCTACTTTCCTATTTTCTTTCCCACAACTCTCCTCTCACCTCCTCTCTTCTCGTTTTTTCTTACAGTTTTCCTAGGCAGCTAGGATTAACCTTGTGTGTCGTAACTACCCAGAGTTGCCCATATTTCGTTAGAGCAGTGGTGTACAGCTGGTGGAGGCAGAGTGTACTTTAAAGCACCTGTCCCATTCCCTTGTTGGGCCGCATGGTGAGTGGCTGGCACCACAGCCGAGGAACGCACTTTTTATGGCTGCTTGTCTCCTTTTAATTGACCGCCCTCTGAAAAGAGGGCGGACCGACGTCACCTCTCAGTTTGTCATCAAAAAGAATACCACGTTCCCAAAGTATAACATCGTTCAAAGCGAAGAAAAAGAAAAGCCTGCCAGGCTATTATCCCCGTTACTAGGATAAAAAATTCTCAGAGATTCCTTGGTTCCTAAAGATAGAAGTAACAAAACTATCTAGTGATGACCTTTTGTCGAACTGATTGATATCATTCAGATTTCAAAGCAGGCAAACTTTGAAACCTTTGGTGATATCCCTTCCCCGTGACCCCACACAAATCTCTAAACACTGCACCCGGTGTCTTTCTGACAACCACTTTCTGGAGCTAACAGAAGAAAAAATGCTCGAAGGATTGCAAGATCAGAATGTGACTAATGTACAAAGAATCAAATCCGTAAAGAAGACCGACATTCTGACAAAGCACCTGGTTTTGACCTTCGCCTCCTGCACCCTGCCCGAATCGATCGAGGTAGGATATGCAAAAATCTCCGTCCGTCCGTATATACCTAACCCTCGACGCTGCTTCAAATTCCAGAGTTTTGGCAACGGCTCCCAAAGCTGCCGCGACCGCGATATCTGCGCCAAATGTGCCTCCAATGATCAATAATGAAACGACTGAGATGCTGCACCGCACTGCGCAAACTGAGAAACGACCACGCCGCTTATTCAAGGACGTGGCCTGCATAGAAAAAAGAAGAGGAAATAATTACTATAAAGACCAAAGAAAATATACCATTTAAAGAGGCAGGACTGCGTTACGCAATGACTCAGGGCACATTCTCTTACACTGCACGTACAAACTTCGCCGATGTGGTGCGTGGGCACGGCACACCACAGCGGCCTTCGGCACCTGCCCAGCTCACACCTAGTGAGGCCGAGGCCGGGCCATCCGCTCCCCTGGCTGATGCAGCGGCAGCTGATATGCCAGCCCCGAAAAAGGGCCCGCGCCGGCCGCCACGTCGCAGCCCGTAATACTTCCCCCTTTCAAGAGAAGCCTACAACCTCCCTGCCCGCGGGCTCCACGCCGAACTATAACGCTTCCAGTGAGGCGATGGACACAAGTCAGAGCTCACCTCCGCCGCTGCGGAGGCGGAACTCTCTTCAGCGCAAAAAAGAAAAAAAACTTAATTACAAGCACTTTGCAAGGGGGGACCTAAGGTCTGTATACATTACCCCCCCCCCCCCCCCCCCTTCAAATCATCATGGCGTTCGTTATTCACTGCAACAGCAGTGGAATTCTAAATAACTATAGTGACGCAACAGGTATCTTAAATTCTCTCTCCTTTGGCACTGTGTCTGCAGGAGACCAACTTGGAACATTCTCAAAGAGATACTTTTAAAAAGTATAAAGTCTTCCGCCGTGACCGTGAGCACGCAAATAGCCTCTCGAGGCGTTGCTGTTGTAGTTCAGAGCGGCGTTGCAACCCATGTAATAAAGATCCAGACGAATTATGAAGGCGCTGTAGTCACCGTCCTGAGCTTTAAAACAATTACCGTATGCTCTATATACATCCCAGCACATGTTACTGTAAAACTACAAGATCTAGAGGAGCTTTTAGGCAGCTACCAGAGCCACATCTGGCAGTCAGGGATCTTAAAGCGCACTCCTCGTTTTTGGGGAGTGAACAGACACTAGAGGTTGGGTTTTAGATTTTATTCTGTGCAACAACGTCTGCTTGCTCAGTACAGGCAAACCCACATATTGCTCTTCATCCTCAGGTAAGATGAGTTGCATAGACTGGTCTTTTAGCTCTCCATCCGTTTTTAGTTTTTAAATGGGACATTGCTGATAACCCGTACGGAAGTGATCACTTTCCAGTGATAATTAACTTTTCATCACCACCACCGATCATCCCCACAAAACCACGCCGTTTTAAGCTGCACTTAGAGGACTGACAACTACTTCGAGAAAAGGCCAGTCTGGAGAAAATATTTTCTTATTATCTTAGCGTTTACGAACTAAATGAAATTTTTACATGTATCACTGCGGCTGCACGTCTAGCCATTCCTCAATCGTCAGGAGTTGTACGACAAAATAACAAGCTCTGGCGTGCACAAAATTTGAGAGAAGCAAAACTATAACAAAGCAAAGCCTGGGGAACTTTCCGAAGATATCCCAAATACGACAACCTCATAAATTTTAAAAGGGGGAGAGCAAAAGCATGGTACATACGTCGCAATGCTGAGAAAACTTCATGGAAAAACTATGTGTCGTCCATAAATAGTTCAGTTACATCGAAGCAAATGTGGGAACGAGCCGGCAAACTTAATGACAGCTTTTCTGCTTTCACAGTTCTTTCCCTACAGATCCGGATACACGACAAGCATTAGCAAACAGGCCGACAAACTAAGGGAACACTTCGCCACAGTTTCTAGTTCCTGACACTATATATAATCATTTATTAAGCGCAAGAGTGCAACAGAGCAACAACGACTGACGACAAGTGAAAGTGCTAATGAACATTACAATAAATTACACTACAAGAAATCCGTACAGTACTTTCGGCCGGAAACAGACAGCACCAGGCCCAGGTGAAATTCATTATGAAATGCTTGCATGCCTCTCCGAGGATGCTGCAGAAGGTCTTTTGAAATTCTTCAATAAAATATGGCAATGTGCAAACTTGTCAGAAGCGTGGAAAAAGGCCGTGGTGGTGCCATTCCTGAATTCTGGAAAATCGACAACTTCGGCTGGCAGTTACAGGCCAATAGCACTTACGAGTTGTCTTGATAAAAGCTTTGAAAGTGTGCTGAATACAAGGTTAATGCTTATCCTTGAAACGCGCAAACTTCTTGATATCCACCGGTGTGGATTTAAAAAAGCATGCTATACAAATGACCATCTCGTCCGTGTTGAAAATACAGTCCGTGAATCATTAATACACAAACAGCACGGTTTGGCAGTATTTTTTGATCAGAAAAAAGCTTATGATACCACATGGATGTTTGACATTCTTCGTGAGCTCGCGGATCTAGGTATCCGTGGCAGGATGCTAAACTGTCTAAACGACTTCCTTTTTGACAGTTTCTTTCGTGTACGTCTAGGTTGCACGCTTTCTAAATAAATTCTTCCAGGAAAACGGCGTACCACAAGAGTGAATTCTAAATATCACACTCTTTATTGTAAAAATCAACTCAATATCGCAAATAATTCCAAAGTCCATAATGTATTTTGTATATGTTGACTTTAAAAATTTAATTCACATCTTCCAGCTTACCAACATGCGAAATGCAGATACAGCTCACACTGAACAAACTGGTGACTTGGGAAGACTAAAATGGATTTAAGTTCTCTCCACAAAAAACAGTTGCCGTCTTTTCTCACTTACAAGAGCCTTGCAGACTGATCTCACCCTGCTCTTGAAGGAAATTGTTCTAAAAGTAAAACAAGAGCATAAATTCCTAACCATAACTTTTCACAGAAAGCTCACATTCTTACCCCACATAAACACCCTCAAAACGAAAGCTTCGCGATCTCTAAATATACTGAAGGTACTCTCATAGAAACACTGGGAGTCCGATGGGTTGTCTTTTACACATATACCACTCAGTAATACGGGACACTCTGGACTATGGATGCATTGTGTATGGGTAGGCAAGACCATCATACCTATGAAAACTCGATCGCATACAAAAGCTGGGTCTTCGTTTATCAACTGGTGCATACAGAACATACCCCATTAGCAGTTTTATGTGGAAACAAATGAACCATCTCTTTTACAAAAATAGTGCGGTGGGTACAGTGTTGAGAACTAGACGAATAGCAGCATTGATCAGTGGCAGTGGTTAAGCTACAGATGTGCTGTTGAACTCTGAGGGTGAACAATGGACTCTGTTCGTTTTTTGAAAGCAGATCAGTGTTACCACAGTCATTGTTAGGGTAGAGGAAGAGACGGCAATTTAAGACGATGCTTCTCGAGTCGAGCAGACAGTTGATTGGTTGGTCGAATGTTTAAGGGAATCTCCCAAGGTGGAGCAAATTTGTAATAAGGGAGCAAATTACTCATTGGCATCCACCGAAGCGCAGCCTTACGGCTACAAAGGAAAGCTATAGAGCTTAATAATAATAATAATAATAATTGGTTTTTGGGGAAAGGAAATGGCGCAGTATCTGTCTCATATATCGTTGGACACCTGAACCGCACCGCAGGGGAAGGGATAAAGGAGGGAGTGAAAGAAGAAAGCAAGAGCTGCCGTAGTGGAGGGCTCCGGTATAATTTCGACCACCTGGGGATCTTTAACGTGCACTGAGATCTCACAGCACACGGGCGCCTTAGCGTTTTTCCTCCATTAAGACGCAGCCGCCGCGGTCGGGTTCGAACCGATACAGCTTCCCTAGCTATACATTTGACCAACACTGTTTCCACTTCAAGTTACTGATCAATTTGCTCTCGCCCTACCTTAAGCTTGCCGTCCCGGTTAGCTCAGTTGGTAGGGCGACTGCTCCGGTGAAGCGGTGGTCCCGTTCGAACCACGTACCAGGACGAATTTTTCTTTACGAAGTTTCTGTGCAAGCTGCATATCTTTCCTCTGTAGCCGTACAGCGGCTCATAGGTGGATGCCAATGAGTAATTTGGGCCCTTGTTAGTCGAATGGTTAATTGATATAAAAGATTTCCTTGGACAAGGTACAGCGCGCGCCTACCGCAGGAGAGGGCTTCTTCACTGCAGAGTGAAAATTTTCTAGCAATTGCGCCTTATGTCAAACGAGCTGTATTAGTGTAGTTATTGTCAATTACCCCTGTAGAAAGCTTAACGTGATTTTTTTTGTATTTTAAAGAACATGGTTGTCAGGCGCGCGGCCTTACCGCATACTAACGTAGCCGGAAGAAACGGCCGCCGTGGTTATGTGCGTGTACGCGCGGGCAATTCGGCGCGCCCAAGAAAAAGCCGGCGCTTTGTGTTGCTTTGTGTGTGCTTGCCGCTCAGCGGCGACGGACGAGAGACCCCCACGAACAGCAGTTACGGGGGCATCATCCGACAAGTCCAAGGTCTGCGCGCCGCCTCTGTAACGACGGGAACCAGCTCAAGATGCCTTCCCAGGGAGTCGATTGAAGGGAGCAGCGGGGAAGCAAAGACGAGAGAGAGGGCAAGCTGGAGAGGAGGAACCGGGAAGAGAGGAGAGACGACCAAGAAGGACTGGACAGACGGGTGTTGGATGCGGAGACGAGAGGCGGAATCCCGATGGCAGAGTGGTGTGACCGCTATTGTGAATAGATGCGAACAAATTAGGCACTGTGTAATCGGAATGTTCTGTGTGGTCTGGCTGAATCGAAAGGAGAGGAAAACAGAATAGAGGCGGGAGGAAGGAACCTGCCTGCCTGCCTGCCTGTCTATGGTGTTTAGAAGCTTTGTAAAGGCGACGTTTTGCCACCTGCAGAAAGTAATAAATGAAGCCAGTGTGAGTGCCAGACGTCAGCAGACGGTAACTGCGCTTGCTGAATTTACTATTATTTTGTTGCTGCTTTGAAAGTATACGTTGTGACGGGATGGTGTCTGTCTAGGTGCTTCCATATACTTCTCGTTCCGTCGCAACGTATGTTTTCAGCACAGTTATAAAATAATGACGCATCAACTAGCCCACCAAACTGCCTTGTTGGATTCGCAAGCGTGTTATTGACATCATCGGGGGTGGCAGGACGATGTGTACTTCAGATGTTGAGTAAAAGTGACAAACGGGTGAGTTGGTACGCATTAACAGTGTGTCGCATTAAAGAAAGAGAGGCATCAAAGACACAATCAAGCTCATCTAAGTGCTTGTCTTTGTCTCCGTTCCGTCCCGTAATTGGTGCGCTGTTGACACCCTATGGACTTGTGACTTTGTACTAAGGAGCTGGCGCGTGGGCAATTCTGCATGTGCAGGTGACTAACTGTGCGCTCTACGGGTCTGAATTCGTCGTCGTCAGTGGACCCACTTCGACAACGCAGCCCGTGGAGCATACAGTGGAGCTAAAGCGGCTTGCCCGACAACCACGTCGCTCATCCGCACAAGCGGCAGTTTAGCCCGGTGCTTCACAAGTGGGAGCCTAGAAGAGATCGGTCTGCTTCTGTCGGTTGACCGAATCGTATTTCTAGCACGGCTGCCTGGCTTAGAGATTCGTAACATGTTTTTAAGCAGAGGTTCTTTTTCAATAAATTAATGTATGCTCACGTAAAACGGAAAATATTGTGTCGTTATGTGTCAATATCAAAAGCATGTTCTGCTATGCAAGGAACGGCTCATTCCTACCTCGAATGGTTTTCCCTGCCGGATGTGCAATGCTTTCGTACTTCTTCTGCCTTGTGCAGTTTTGTTTTATTCTTGATGAACTGCTGTCGCAAATGGGAATCCTTAATATTTACCAATTTTGGATGGGATTAAGGTCAACTGATATTGTGAGCAAATTTTCTTGCTTCCTCTAGGCGTTGCGCACCCGTCTTAAGCGTACAGCCTAGACAGGTATTTTGAAACGACCAATTTATAATAAACAAATAATAGGCCCCAATTCAAAAGACGAGATACGTTAGTCAAATTTAAAAATACTTCAGCTGAATTAAAATCAGAGGCTCATTTTTCATGCTGTGTCACAGTATCATACGTAGAAAATGGCTGGTGAGCTTCAGAAACGAGGTGGAAGCGATATACCTTTGCTATGAACTTCTGATCGGGCAAACGGCGTATTTCTGAAACCATCTGCTGTTGCCTGGGATCTAATTATCTATAGGAGGGATCCTTTGAACGCGTGAGAAGATTGATACTTGCCCTTAAGCAATTTGTGTTATATTAGGTACACATGCGGTACCTACTTTCAATCATGTCCAACATTCTCGGACAAAAATTTTGAAAATTGGCGCGTTTGCAAGACACTGTTATGAAAATATTGACGGCAATGGTCTGTTGTTCTGATAGCAAAATCTTTCGTTTAAAGTGTTTCCATTGATCGCATCGAACAATTAAGACTACCATATAAAAGCATTCGGGAACGCTTGAGACGATAGCAAGAACGTTAATAAAAAAAATGCAACACTGCCGTCAGGTGATCTGTGGGTATATTGGTTGTCACAGGGAAATCATACTTTATATGAAAAAATTGCGTTCATAGGCGGTTGCCCGTTCAAAAATGTCTTTGTCCAGAATTTCGTGGTATGTATGGTCGGCCTGACGGCCCTAGGGAAAAATTATTTGCCCCGGAATTCCTGATTCGAATCGTAAATGAGCGACAAGTAATTGTTGTTTTTGCATACAAAAACATGAACTGTTGGGATTTATGTGGTATTGCTCGCTGTCACTTTCATTTGCGATGACCACGCCAGTGCGCACTCTTCAAGTACTTCCTTCAGATACAAAAATTGCTTGCCAGCAATTGTGCTGTAGTACTTTAGTACACATCACAATTCAAGAATTAACCAAAGTCCCTGAGAGTAAAGTATCGTTATCTTCGGAAGGACAACAAGACACCGCCTCATAATGAGGCTGCGGCAGTAACCAGGCAAGCTCATCACAACACGGGGAATTGAAGCTTTCCATTCTTGCGATTCGAAATAACCTGCCTTATAAATTTCATGCTAGTTAAGAGTGCAAACATCTTGTGCTTTGAATCCAGTTTTGTTATTTCTGGCCTCTGTTACGCTCCCGAAAAACAACAGACAGCATAGAAATAGCGAACTAGTTGGCCTACTCAATAGCAGTCGTTTACGGCATATGATCTACGCGAGGAGTGAGACATGTTCATTGCAGCCGCGGTAAAGACAAGAACTGGGAGAGAATGTTCGTGACGCGCTTGCCGGGATGTACGCCTCTATCAGTAAGAAATCCTATACATTTCCATCAATAGACATCTGCAGAATATCCAGGGCGTCGTACATCATTAAGATGTTACATAAATGATATGTATTTGAATACAGACCCCGACATACTGCGCGGGAGAAGACAGGCGCTAACGAGGGAAATGTTTGCCATACCGCCGTCAACATCATTCCTTCCATGAGGTTTTCAGAAATAGATTCACCAACACAGGCCGATTTCTCAAAATGCGATAGGCACGGCAGTTTTTTTATAGCGTGACGCGTGGCGAGCGAGGCTTGACTGCGGCCGGCACGAGCACAAAATTCATCTTGAATTACTTGCATACTTGCATCAAAGTGGCGTTTAAAAGCATTTCGAGTGCGCCACAAACTGCTTGCTCCTCTCGCTAGGCTGTGTGTTATGGCGCTGCAGTCGACACGGTAAGATCATCGCCGCAGGAACCCTATTCAAAAGCAGGTTCGAAGTAGGACATATATAAAGGAAAACGCAACACTAGTGGTGTTTCATTGCAATGTCCACGCATATCTCGGTGCTTTGCAAATACTAGGTATCCGTGCTGAGAAACTAGAATGTCACTGTTCTCCACGCGCGCGCGCGCGCGCGTGGAAAACAGTGACATGTTTGTATTATTTTGCGCAGTACCTTTACTCAACGATGTACAACCGACTCGCCCAACAACATGCACTCCTGATAGTCTTCACGCTTTCTTGCTTTTCAGCTTGCAATCGTGGCAGTGCATCCCCAGTTGGGAGTTCTTTTCTTTATTGCATTTATGCGGGATTAACCGAAGATGTTCCCTAAGGCGAATATTTAAACACTGGTTAGTCTGCCCAATATGAACTTTTTGCATTACAGACGATTATTATACACCACTGAACATTAGCATTGTAAAATCTTGATCTAAACAATACTGAACAGTAAAATTCATTCTTTCTTTTTACATTCTCACAGCGGCTCATTATCATTCCGCAAAACACGCCCCTCCACCGCAACCCCAACTTCTGTGGCGCAGTAGACAACAGCAAACGCCAAAACGTCCCTCAATTTTTTTAGTCAGATTGTGAGCCGTTCGATTGTCGCACGGAATAATTGCAGCTTTATCTTTCCCTCCACATTTGAATTTGAGAACCCTACTCGTACAGCCCGCAAAACTTTTCGCATATTCTATGAAATCAGTACGTTTGGAACACCTGCGACTCATAACCGGCGTACTTGCAGTTGCACACTATCCACATGCAGGGATGGCAGGAATTTGTCAGCCTTGAACGAGTGCTGGTCATCGCAATTTCATTTCTTAGAGTTAGCTGCGCAACAGACAGGACATTGGAAAACGAACCCACACCAATTATGATGTGTATCTTCATTTTTAATGCCATTTTATGTTATGTACCAACTGGCCCAGAATATTCCATTCTTGCCAATTCCATTCTTTACCAGTTTATAGTGGCCCGTACGAAAACCTAGTGTTTTCTGGGATAGGTTGAATACATCCAGCAGTTGTGGTGGTACTTGCAAAAACAGCGTTAAACTCAACAACTAAAGAGCATTTTCAAACGCATCTGAAAAGCGAAACACAGCCTTTCATCACTTCTGCGCAAAATTTGTAGAATATCATGAATTAATACGTTAAAACTGGCCCTGTCCATCAAACCAAGAAGCCATCAACGTACCTTGAAACGTTTATCTTCTTATTGATTGCCTTGTCTACAAGAGAAAGAAAGTTATTGCTGAGCGCCAGCGCCATCTTCTCAACTGCACATACACGCTCTTTTTTAAACACTGACATCCCCCCAGCCTACGGATGTTGTAGCGAATAACGAGAGGAAACTAAAGAAATGCCGACTTAGCAACAGTGCGCTAACCCACAAACCTTGCTTCATCATTCCCCGCATCTATACATTTCCGTACAACTTTAAACATGCTCGTCAGCGCTTGTCTGTGTGTTGTTTGTGCCTGTGTCTTAAGTTTGCGCTGCTTGCGCTAAAGTAACAAAAAAGCGTCTTTTGCATGTCGCCTCCATTGAAACGCCGACGCCGGGGCCTAGTTCCCGGGTTTGAACCCGGCACCGACGGCCGCGTTTCGATGCAGCCGAAACGAAAAGGCGCCCACGTTCTGCGCGAAGTCTGTGCACGTTAAAGACCTACGCATAGTCGAAACTACTCCAGAGCCCTTCACTACGGCACCACTTTATTCCTTCTATCCTTCACACCCTCATTTATCCCTTCCCTTACGGCGTGGTCCAGGTGTACGGCAAGATATATGGGGCAGTTATTGCGCCATTTCATTTCCTAATTTTTTTAAATTTTCATTTGAGGAGGGCAGAGCAACAAGCACAACGCGGGTACTGAGACACAACCTTGCGCATGCATTAGTTTAATTTCCACACCAAGCGCAAAGAAGGCGACATCGTGGTTCAGTGTCCAGAGTGCCAACAGGGCGATGGCAAGCCAGACCCTCACGTGTGCAAAGCGCGCGGATGATGACACCATTATCGCCTGAGAGAGCGCACCGAATCGCTGCAAACGCATGCCTTTGCGAGCAACCTCAGCCTGCATGCAGAGATTGCCAGGAGGTCAAGCGCAGGAGAAATCTAATGCGGATCTGCTCAGGAGCGAAATTGTGTAAGCGTTTACCATAAGCAAATGAGGTGAGGAATTTGTCAACAATAAACCTTTAGACTCATACCAGACGACAACGACTAAGGTAGGTCGCACACCATCCTCGTTTGTCCGTGCGGTTATCCTTTCATGTCGTGCGACACCAACACGACCAAACTGTGAAGTTACTCAACTGTGTTAGTGCAGCTGCGGTGGACCTGCTAGATAAGGTGATGACTTACGTAGAAGATGGCTAATCTAGAGAGCTATCTTCCGTCCCGTTTAACCACCGTTGTGTGTCACCTTCGATTTATTTCTTTGTTTTTGTTTTTGTGCTTGAAGATGTGGTTGAAACGCTTGTTTTAAATGCTTCGCTTGCAATAGATGTTCAGTTATTAGTAGGGCTCATGTCGTCCCTCTTCTTGTCTTGTCATTTGCGCTAGAATACTCATCCTATCACATATACACTCTGCGAAAAAGTATATTCGACTTACTCTCATTTAGCCTATGGCAAATATGGCATATGGCATATGGCAACTAGAAAGTAGAATTAAATGGTAAGTCATTTTCGTGCTATATCAACACTTCTGAAAACATTTATGTCTGTGAATAACGCACGACGTTGCGATTTATTTTACTTTCACCACGTGAAGCAGCACATGCATCAAGCGCTTTATTTTTCAGTCTAAATCATTGTGGCAGGACATGGCTTGCGGTTCAGTAAACATTAGACTTTTCGTACATGGACTTAAGCTGGTGCTTCATCACTTTGCCGTTGGTGTTTCTGGGCAAGCGGTCGACAAACACTACTCCACCGTACAGATGCTTGAATTTCTCAGTTTGATCTGAAACAAAATTGGACTGAGGTATTAAGAGTGGACAGTAAATCACCCGGGTAGATCAATAATAGATCTCAGAAAAGAAAAACAAAATGAAAAATCTACATTTTTTGTTTTTGGATACAACAGAAGAACGAAGCGGACTTTGCCCGTCAAATGACCCCCTTCTCATGACGATGCTAGTGTTACACAGCTGGGAGTGGAATATGAAAGGGGACTATCCCTTCCTTCTGTGATCGGGAATACACTCTTCTCCATTGTGGAGCTCTTCCTTGCATTGTCACGCTAACAGGTTGATGAATGAGAATCGGTGGAGGCCGTTTGCTGGAAGAGAGTCCCTCGACGAGGAAAAGCCGCCGCGTACTTGAATTGTATCCGACTCTAGGTATTTTCTCCTTTCTCCAAAAATGTTAGGAGGGCTATAGAGCGTGCACTACATGTAGGTTCGCAGTGAGGTAGCATATACATATTACCTTTGGTGGTGATACGCAGGTCTTCCCAAGCGGTGGTCACATGTGTATTTTATTGAGTAAAAATCGTTTCGATGTTTTGCTCTCCCACTTAAGTGCAGTGTTGTAAATAAACTGAACGAATGTCAACTTTGCTCAGCTCCCTCTCTCACGCACCTGCAACGAGAGCCTTCAGCTCGGCGGCGATCTCGGCCGGCGGCTTCGACGAGTTCCGGAGCACGACGAAGGCGGCCGGGGCGTCGCCGTACCTGGTGTCCTCCACGCCGACGACAGCTGCGTCGGCAACGCTTCCGTGGCTCTGCAGCAGGGACTCCAGTTCGACCGAGGACACCTGCTGGTCGAGGCACTTGATGATGTCCTTCACTCGGTCCACAAAGTACACGCGGCCGTCCTCGTCGTAGTACATGATGTCCCCTGCGAGCGTGGAGGGAACGGAGGTCTGATGTACGCTTAACGGTGTTTTGTGGCAGTCCACGGCGGGACGCGGATACGAAACATTACCCGCCTAAGCCGGAATGCCCGACATGCGGTAGGCATGAGCAGCTTTGGTCCCGTGGCATGAGCAGTTACTTTGGAAAATAAATGCGTCAGAAATAAAATTGCACGTTTATACTCAGAAAAGGCTAGAGCGACATTCCTTTTGTGGAAGAAAACAGCCTTTTATTTGTGCCTCTAAATGCAACACAAGCTGCACACCATAGCTTTTCTCTGTTTCTGTATGGCTGGACTTGGGCGCTTCCTAATGAATAATTACTGTAGAAGCGTAGCAGACTGGGCGAGTTGGTGTTGCATGGTAACAATACAATTTCAAACAGCGCTAGACAACAGGACCAGAAAAAGGAAAAATGGGGGATTCCCCTAACAATTTCATCAGCATCATGAGAAATAAAGTCATTGGAAATCGCTTATACCGGAAGGTAAGTTTTGCATTGGTTGAATGATAGAATTTGTGGTGAACCCAATTTTAGTACTGTTGCAGCTACGGAGGTTTTGACAGCAACATTCTTATGGGCCTATGTGCAGAGTGTTATTACGTCAGCCACAGAAGCCTAAACTTTTGAGCTTTATTTGAGTTACATATGTCAGTGTGATGTTTTCGCAGCGTAACAGTCCTAAACTGGCACCGCTGTTTGCAACAATGGCTGTTCGCAATTTGAGGGTGTCACCACTAAAAGGCGTTCATGTTCTTCATCCTACCGTCGTATACTGCGCCCGCTGTCAGGAGACGTTCGCGCTTCGTCGGGCTAGGCAGCACATACAGCGTAACGACTAAAAACCGCCACAGACACAGGGACGGAGGACGGCGACCACAGAGGGCGTTACTGGGACATATTGGGCACATTGGATGTGGAAAATGGAGTAATTAATCTTTTAAAAGATATATATAGAGGTAACAGAGTGCTCATAAAATGGGAAAAAAATGTATCAGGGCCTGTAGAGATACAGCGGGGGCTTAGACAAGGATGTCCTCTGTCCCCTTTGTTGTTCATGTTGTACCTGCAAGGTTTAAAGGCCAAGCTAGAGGGGAGCGGACTAGGTTTCAACCTATCTTTTTCCAAGCAAGGGGAATTGATTAAACAGACATTACCGGGACTAATATATGCGGACGATATAGTGATAATGGCTGACAACAAGGAAGACCTGCAGAAGTTGTTAGACATATGCAGTACAGAGGGAGATAGATTAGGCTTCAAGTATAGTAAAGAAAAATCTGCAGTCATGACATTTAATGAAGAGGGCGGCGAGCATAGAATACAGGAGTTCGTGCTAAAGGTAGTGAATGAGTACAAGTATCTTGGGGTGTGGATAAATAACAGTGTTGAGTATCTGACAGAGCATGAAAAATATGTAATGAATAAAGCTAGTAGGAATGCAGCTGTCATGAAAAATAGGGCACTGTGGAATTACAATAGGTATGAGGTGGTAAGAGGGATCTGGAAAGGGGTGATGGTCCCTAGCCTGACCTTCGGGAATGCGGTCCTGTGTATGAGGCCAGATGTTCAAGCAAGGCTGGAAATTAGGCAACGGGGAGTAGGGAGGTTAGCTTTGGGAGCACATGGCAATACACCAAATCAGGGGGTACAGGGTGATATGGGATGGGCGTCTTTCGAGAGCAGAGAGGCTAGCAGTAAGATAGCATTTGAGGAACGATTGAGAAGGATGGAGGAAAAGCGGTGGGCTAGGAAAGTTTTCAGATACCTGTATATAAAGAATGTTGACACGAAATGGAGAAAGCGAACTAGAAAATTGACAAGCAAATATCTGGACAGCAGTAAGGGGGCAAATCAGCAATTATCGGTTAAGAAAAAGGTTAAAGGAACAGAGAGAGCTTTGTGGAAAACAGGGATGCTGACGAAATCGGCACTAGAAACATACCGGACCTTTAAACAGGAAATTGTCAAAGAAAATATCTATGATAATTGTAGGGGAAGTTCTTTGTTGTTTGAGGCCAGGACTGGAGTTTCGCGGACTAAGACGTATAGAGTCAGGTACCAGGAGATAGACACTTTGTGCATTGCGTGCGGAGAGGAGGAGGAAACGGCTGAACACTTGATACTTTTCTGTAAAGGGCTTCACCCTACAGTGGAAGGCAGCGGGGCTGACTTACCCAAGGCATTGGGGTTTAGGGATAGTGAAGGGAAAGTGGATTTTAAGAGGTTAGAAGTAACCAAGCGAAGGTTATCTGATTGGTGGCTAAAAGCAAGACAGGAGTAAAATTTCACAAGACATGGCTAGGTGGCTTGAGCCACCGCCCGATGTAAAGGGTTCAGCCGTATCCATCCATCCATCCATCCATGCATCCATCCATCCATCCATCCATCCATCCATCCATCCATCCATCCATCCATCCATCCATCCATCCATCCATCCATCCATCCATCCATCCATCCATCCATCCATCCATCCATCCATCCATCCATCCATCCATCCATCCATCCATCCATCCATCCATCCATCCATCCATCCATCCATCCATCCATCCATCCATCCATCCATCCATCCATCCATCCATCCATCCATCCATCCATCCATCCATCCATCCATCCATCCATCCATCCATCCATCCATCCATCCATCCATCCATCCATCCATCCATCCATCCATCCATCCATCCATCCATCCATCCATCCATCCATCCATCCATCCATCCATCCATCCATCCATCCATCCATCCATCCATCCATCCATCCATCCATCCATCCATCCATCCATCCATCCATCCATCCATCCATCCATCCATCCATCCATCCATCCATCCATCCATCCATCCATCCATCCATCCATCCATCCATCCATCCATCCATCCATCCATCCATCCATCCATCCATCCATCCATCCATCCATCCATCCATCCATCCATCCATCCATCCATCCATCCATCCATCCATCCATCCATCCATCCATCCATCCATCCATCCATCCATCCATCCATCCATCCATCCATCCATCCATCCATCCATCCATCCATCCATCCATCCATCCATCCATCCATCCATCCATCCATCCATCCATCCATCCATCCATCCATTGTATTGAAAAATATCATGGGTTTTATAGATAGGCCGCACGTGTCGCCGCAGTGCCAATACAAGATAGGTTGAGGACATAAATAATAGAACAAAACAAGCTCTGCGGCGTAGCCTCAAAGACCACAAATCGCACGTGTAAGTGGAGAGATATAGGGGCTCAGCATAAATTACGAGTCGTGCCCGAAATAGTGGTACCCGAAAAAAATAGTTCTGAAACTTGAAAGACGACACCCGTAAATATCACCAACTGGCCTACATCTTTACTCTCCTAACAGTTAGCGTCTAGATCATAAATGTTATTGAGGAGTTCAGCAGCGAGATCGCAGAGACCTCGCGAAATGTGACGCATGGTGCGAAGCATTCTTCTTTCGCTGTGTTTCATTGCTTTGCCTAAATTGTTTCTGGCGGCCTGTGGGCGCTGGATCGCTTGCATCCTCTGAACTCCCGGCAGCCGCGGGAGCGAATAAGTGGCGCCCTGAACCTCAGACATTTACCTAGTAATGCCTATGCCAGTGACATAAAGTGTTGACCATCGTGAATCTGCAGGTGGGTAGGAGGGGAGCCATATTAAGGGGCTCATGATCAGTTTCGCCTACCTGAAGTTGAAATATAGCTAGTCGTCTCTATGACTATAAATGTTCTAACATGACATTTAAGCAATGCCTCATGTCTTTCTACCGCACCAGATATTGCCACTTTGGGCAGCTTTTTATACAGAACTCCTCAGTCCCCAGAAGTATGTCGCTGAACACGGCAAAAAACACCGAGCGGAGCTATCGCCAAGCCCCAAGCCTGCTTCATACTAGGATTCACGCATGCTGCAGCATATAAGCGAAGTTATAGTTGTGTGTCAAACGGCAGAAACACAATATGAGGAACTTCAAAAGTAGAAGCCGAGAATTGAGGGGGAAAGGGGATAAAATAGACGTTGCCACTGTGTTGAGCAACAGACTTGTGTTCAGGAATAAGGTTATGGGGGAATCAAGTGATCAGCAAAACAACCATGAAATATTTCGTTTCGAGGTGATGGGACCTAGCACATGGTGAAAACAAGATTTCCTGAAAGTACAAGGCCATGGTTAGAATAAATAAATAAAAGGTTAGATTTTGGAACTTAAGCATGTCAATTCCTGCAGTGTGCATCTAGAGTCTGAGCTGTCAGCGCCCATCTATAATGACCAATCGTGCACAACTCTTTATGCAGGTGGTACGAGAATATAAAGTAAGCACCGTATCAGTAAGTAAAATATGCGACCTGTTTACCAAAGAAAACTTTATGAACTTGAAAGAATTCAGAGAAAGGATGTCAGGTTTCTTCCTCTAAAACTTAAAATCCCGGTTTTCTTACAGAGCTCATAATGATTAACAGTATCGAATCAATTAAAGAAGAAAACGCCGCTCTGACTTCGTCTATCGTCTACCTAATCATTAGATAGCATTAGACACGTCCCGTAACTTATCTGGGGACTAAATATTTCTTCTAGGCTTTTCTTTAATCAGCTAAATAATGCGCCCAAATGCTCTTATGTACATTTCCTGCTGCGGTATACGAGGCAGAAGGCACCCATAAAATATTTTCAACGAAGATGCGCATATTGGTGCGGTCTCACCTGATCTGCACCAACCGTCTTCACCCTTGAGCTCTCTCGTGAGCTCGGGATTCTTGTAGTAACCCTTGGCCACGCTGGGAATCCTGAAGTACAACTCGCCATTCTGCCTGGGCCCCACTTTCTCTCCGGTGTCCAAGTCGAGGAACTGAAAGAATTGCCTAGGGGTTACACTGTGCTCCGTAAGGTAATAAACTGGTCTAAAGTTCTGCATGTGCTGCCTGTCTTTCGCTAATGCTCAGGACCTGTAGCATACTCTAACATCTACATACCTCATGGGACGTTGGGCAGCCGCAGCGACTGCAACCGGTACATTGCCATCCCTGGTTACGTAGCTGGAAATATTAGCATTACATCACGTGACCGTGAATTCAAAATAACCGCCTGAGAGTATTTTTCAGTCTCTACCAGGAGGACCACGAAACAGGAAGAGTGGAGACTCGCAAAGAGTGCTCCGGGTTGCGAGGGAAGCCACGCAGCAGCGAGTGCGGTGCCGGCGACAAAATGAAGTTAGTTAGTTATATTGATTTTAATGGCTCGCTCTGTCGAAACAAATTGGAAATCACTTAAAGACACATTAACTAATCTTGTTGACAAGTTTGTGCCGGTCATCACCATCAGATATCATAAAAATGCACCATGGTTCACAAATCGCCTTCGTTGTCTTAATAATAAGAAAAAACGCTTGTACCGCCAAGCAGTCAAAACAGGTCTTCCATCATCATGGACAAAGTACAGGCATTGCGATCATGAATATCAGTCACTTCTTAATACAACTCGTCATCATTTCTTCAGTCACGACCTGTCCACCATGTTAACCAATAACTGTCATAGATTTTGGCGCGTCATCAATCCGAGTTCCCACCCCGAAATCGTACTAACTAATCCTGACGGTGATCCTGTAACTGAAACTGAGTGTGCACAGCTTCTTAACGACGCATTCGTCTCAGTGTTCACCCATGAAGATACCACTTCCTCGCCCATGTTACAGTCATCTTCCGTCACTTCCATGCCAGAAATTATCATTAACGAATCAGGAATTCTAGCCCTTTTGAATAACCTCAAAGTTACTACTAGCTCTGATCACCTTGGATTTAATAACAAAATACTAAAGAATGCCTCTCTAAACCTCTATCAAGTATTGACATCACTTTTTTCACAATCATTATCATCTGGTACAATTCCTGACGACTGGCGTACAGCGAAAGTAATACCCATTTTCAAATCCGGAGACCGCACCATTCCACTTAACTATCGCCCTATCTCATTAACCAGCAACATCTGTAAACTCCTGGAACACATAATTCATACTCAAGTAATTAATTATCTACAGGAGCACGATATCATTTTCAAATACCAGCACGGTTTTCGCAGGGGTTATTCATGCGACACACAACTCACTGGATTTACTAACGACATATTTTCCGCAGTAGACGCTGGCTTACAGGTTGACGCAGTATTTTTAGACTATTCTAAAGCTTTTGATCGCGTTCCCCATCACAGGCTCCTAACCAAATTAACAAACTTAAATCTCCATCCCAGCGTTATTTCATGGATAAAACAATTCCTCGATAACAGAAAACAATTCACCTCTGTCAACGGCTTTAACTCGTCTTCTGTCCCCGTAACATCTGGAGTCCCCCAGGGAAGTGTACTTGGCCCTCTGCTCTTTTTAATTTTTATTAACGATCTACCCAAGTGTGTATCGTCTCAAATTAGGTTATTCGCGGATGATTGTGTAATATATCGTAATATTACTAATGAAACCGACCGCCAATCACTTCAAACTGATCTTGACGCTGTAACGGCTTGGTGTTCTTCCTGGCTAATGTCTCTAAATGCATCTAAAACAAAGTTAATGTCGTTTACTAACCGTTCCACTCGAATTGCTACAACATACTTCCTCAATAACGATAAAGTTGAACTTACAACAACTTACAAGTACCTAGGAGTTCACTTTCAGTCTGACCTAACTTGGCATTACCATATTAACACAATCTTAGCATCAGCAAATCGCGCACTCGGCCTTCTTAGGCGTAATCTCAAACACGCGCCTTCACACTTAAAAAAACTTGCTTACATCACGCTAATCCGCCCGAAAGTTGAGTATGCGTCTGCCATATGGGACCCTCATCAAGCTTACATCATAAACAACCTTGAATCCCTGCAAAACCGTGCTGTTCGCTTCATCTTTTCAGATTATTCACGCTTCACCAGTGTCACAGCATTAAAACAACGTGCCGAGTTGGAACCGCTATCATGTCGACGCCATTTCGCTCGCCTAACCTTGCTTCACAAACTGTATCACCATCCCACCCTCCACGACGACTTCTTTTTGCCACACCCTGCAGTCTTTCCTCGCCGCGACCACGTTAACAAAATAAAACGCGTCACATGCCGTTCATTGCTCTACTCGAAATCATTCATTCCTTGCACTATAATAGATTGGAATAACTTGCCATCACACATAGCTACTGAGGTTAACCCACAATCGTTTCTTCATTCGTTAAAACAAACCATGGACTAACAGATTTGGTATTTTTGTTGTATTATGTGCATTTACTGAGTATTTTCTTCTGCGTTGTTTGTTGTTGTTATTTGTGTACATTACTAGTTTTTAATTATTATTACGTGTATTTTGTTTCTAATGCCTGTGCCATATTTTTATGCTTGTATCGCCCCCCCCCCCCCCTATGTAATACCCTCGCACGAGGGCCCTTAGGGGTATTGTAAATAAATAAATAAATAAATAAAAGCAACTGAGGCTATGATGCGCCAAACACATGGATAGAGCTTTTGTTAAAGGTTACGCTTTTTATATCCACAGTTTGTATAAAACATTTGCTTCTCTGAGAAATTTAAAAATACTTGAAAAATCAACCAGTGCTTGATCTCCTAAAAGTAACATGGGGTGTAGTGGGATGTATTCATTGTACAATGTTGTGAAATATTTTTTCCTCAGTTGTTCCAGTTTCTTGCATACAATTAAAATGTGGTTTACCGTGAGTTCATCGCCACACATTTCGCAGAGAGGTTTGTCTTTTTTTGTCAGTAAGAAGTTGTGAGTAAGGTGTGTGTGTCCAATGCGTAGTCGACACAAAATAACTTCTATGAAACGCTCCTGATGTGTACATGATCTTCATTCTCCTAAAACAGGTTTTATAGAATGTAGTTTGTTGTTTGTCTGTTCGTCCCATGCAATCTGCCACTTATTCCTGAGTTTACTGTGCAGTAATTTAGAAAAATCCCTCTGTGGTATGTTAACTTGTTTTATATGGCCAATTATAGCTTGTGCTGCGCAAGCATCTGCTCTCTCATTACCTAAAATTCCAACATGACTAGGGACCCAGCAGAATATAATGTTGTGTTTTTGCTTTGCAATTTTAACTATGTTATGTATGATTTTTCCGATTATTGGTTCAGCAGCATTTGTAGAATGCAGAGCTTTTAGCATACTCAGTGAATCGGTGTAAATGATGCTATTTTTTATGTTTTGTTTTACTATTTGTTCTACAGCTAGAAAGATGGCATAACACTCCGCAGTAAATACCGATGCATACTGTGACAATCGTATCATTTTTTCATTTGTTCCTTGAATTACTGCACTTCCAACATCCATCAGTGTAAAATTCAGTGTAAGTGTCATATTTTTCTTGTAGTGTCAAGAACTCTTGCAGTATATGCTCGTGTGGAATTTTCTCTTTGTTTACGTGTGTCAGTGTGAAGACACACACCGAAGGAAGGCTGTACCATGGTGTTAGATATTCATGTCTTTTTGCAATATTAGGTAGGGCGTCCAGCACTGCTAAATCTTCACATTTACCTTCAAAGCGCATTATTAGTGGCCTGATAAAATGTGGTTTATTATTGAATAATCTCCTAGATGGGCACTTGGTAACAATGAAAAAGCACCGAAGTTTGGGCCAGTTGGTAATGATCCATCTTGAGAAAACGAAGCAGCACGAAAAAACGGGGACGAAAAAGACACACATACGACAGGACGAATGCTGCACTTCCAACTGATTTTTATTGAGAATACCAAGCTTAAGTACAGCGCTACTATCGCCTCGTGGCAATCAACCACAATGATTCAAAAACGCCATTTCATTATCAAGAAGAGACAAGGAAGCGGTGCTGACACACTGACCACCTGCTTTTCTGATGTGATATGCTTCAATAATCTCTTTCCATCGGATCTCTTCCACGCCCAAGAATTTTAGCTTTCCGAAATATGGGTTTACACTTACAATCCCGGCAGTGGATAGCAAGATGGCCACTTTTCCCTTCTTTCACCAGATTATAATGCTCCCTAGCTCTCTCATTAAAACAGCGTCCCGTTTGACCAATGTACACTCCATTGCAAGTGAGCGGAATGCTGTACACTACCTTAGTAGTGCAACGGGTGAAATCAAGTTGGTGGTTTATAGTGCAAATCGGCCTTTTCTTACTAATCATCATTGGGCAAACTTTTGATAGCTTGCTTGGGGCGGAGAAGAGCACGTTAACACCGTATCTGTTTCCAACTTTCTTAAGATTATGAGAAACTCTGTGAAGATATGGAATTACTTGAGTTGGCAGCTTCTGGTCTTGCTTATCCGTCTTTTTGATGCACTTTTTCTTTTGTAGCAGCGTCTCTGCAACAGCTGACAATAAATCTGGAGGAAAGCCTGACATGCGCAATCGCTCAGTTTGCATTTGGACACTTTCAAACATTTGATGATGACATGACTTTTTCAAAGCGGAATTGAGGCAATTCTTGGCTATTGCTCTTTTGATTATTTTTGAATGAGCACTACTGTAAGGGAGTACTCTACTAAGGTAGTGTACAGCATTCCGCTCACTTGCAATAGAGTGTACATTGGTCAAACGGGACGCTGTTTTATTGAGAGAGCTAGGGAGCATTATAATCTGGTGAAAGAAGGGAAAAGTGGCCATCTTGCTATCCACTGCCGGGATTGTAAGTGTAAACCCATATTTCGGAAAGCTAAAATTCTTGGGCGTGGAAGAGATCGGATGGAAAGAGATATTATTGAAGCATATCACATCAGAAAAGCAGGTGTTCAGTGTGTCAGCACCGCTTCCTTGTCTCTTCTTGATAATGAAATGGCGTTTTTGGATCATTGCGGTTGATTGCCACGAGGCGATAGTAGCGCTGTACTTAAGCTTGGTATTCTCAATAAAAATCAGTTGGAAGTGCAGCATTCGGCCTGTCATATGTGTGTCTTTTTCGTCCCCGTTTTTTCGTGCTGCTTCGTTTTCTCAAGATGGATCATTAGCAACTGGCCCAAACTTCGGTGCTTTTGCATAGTATTTCTTCTACACTGGGCTCTTTCCTATCCCACCAAACCATGCAGAGTCCTATTGTCACGTGTGTGAATTTAATCGCAGTGAGCACATGCCAGTGCCGGACTCTTTCTTTTTGCATCAAGCAAGGCGTTGTTCCCCTCGAAGTTCAAGCACTGCTGGGACTTGTGCCGCCGTCTCTGGGCCATGCAAGAAGACTCCGTAAGATAATAAAGTCTGAAGGATGGCGTCAAGTTCGACTTTACGAGGATTGGCTTCGTGTGCTCACCCAAGAAGGAAAAGATCCATGCGGAGAGGCAAGATTGTTCTGTGACTACAAGAAATTGGCTGCACAGAGTACGGAGTTCTTGTGGCATCGGGTCCGCCATTCCCTTCCGGCAAGGAGGAAAAACCAGACGGCACCTAGCAAGGTCGACGTCGTGGGTGACGTGGAGCTCTCGGACGAAGTTCGCGGAATCCTTGAGAAAGGGTCCAAAATTCTGCTTTGAGCCGAATGCCGGATAGCCTGAACTACTGGCTATTGTGCGGCATATAGCCGGAAGAACCAAGGAGCGAGACAAAGACAAAGCCATTTCTGATGGAGCTCAATACGTGGCAAACAACGTGAGTCGAACTTCAAAGCGCGTTCCTCAACAGAAAAAGGTTGTCAGCTACCTAAAACGACACCGCTTAATGATAGTACAGTCCGACAAAGAGGGTGGTTTTGTTGTGCTTCCCAAAGGAACGTATGAAGAAAAAGCTATTCAAGAAACCGAGAAAAATTTCAAGAAGACCAAATTTAAGAAGAGAATACAGAAGGCTACAGCGCTCAAGTTGCTGCAGGATCTTCACCTCGAATCACTTGCGAGTAGTGTAAAAAATTCGGATACTTGCACCCTGGAAGCATTCTTCTCTTGCAAAACGCACAAGCCCGATTTCCCGTTTAGGGCTATAGTTTCAGAAAAGGGTAGCTGGCAGTCAGCTATAGGAAAGTACCTCTAGAAGCAGCTGGCGACATTGACGATCGAAGACCCCTTTCTTGTTAGAAGCTCTCACAAGTTAGCCGAAGAACTGAAGCAAGGGCTCAGCATGACTTCACCAGCCACCTTCGGGTTCTCCATTGCCATAGAAGATCTTTATTGCTCCATACCCCACAAAGAACTGTTTAAGGCGGTTAGATCCGTAATTGACGATTCGGGAGAAGTGCCTTTTCAAAACAGGGCGGGTGTGAACATCGACCGTTTCTTAGCCCTTTTAGAGTTTTATCTACAGTCAACTGCCATTAATTTTAACAACCTGTTTTACACACAAAAAGCAGGAATATGCATCGGGTCGTGCGTAGCTCCCGTTCTTTCTGACATTTTTCTTTCCTGCATTGAAAAAAGCTTGCATAGCTTACTTCCTAACATACGCATTTTTAGATATGTTGACGATTATTTGGTGATAATGGCCAAGCCGCATGTTTTATCTATTGACGAAGCTGTTGCTGATGTTCTCGGATCGTTCAAAACGGTTGCAAAAGGCTTAAATTTTACCTTTGAACTCCCTAGTGGAAACTGTATACAGTTCCTTGACCTGATAATTCATTTCTTGGAAGGGCATATATGCTGGATGTACAATCCTAGGTCACAAAAGGCACTCCTCCCTTACAGTAGTGCTCATTCAAAAATAATCAAAAGAGCAATAGCCAAGAATTGCCTCAATTCCGCTTTGAAAAAGTCATGTCATCATCAAATGTTTGAAAGTGTCCAAATGCAAACTGAGCGATTGCGCATGTCAGGCTTTCCTCCAGATTTATTGTCAGCTGTTGCAGAGACGCTGCTACAAAAGAAAAAGTGCATCAAAAAGACGGATAAGCAAGACCAGAAGCTGCCAACTCAAGTAATTCCATATCTTCACAGAGTTTCTCATAATCTTAAGAAAGTTGGAAACAGATACGGTGTTAACGTGCTCTTCTCCGCCCCAAGCAAGCTATCAAAAGTTTGCCCAATGATGATTAGTAAGAAAAGGCCGATTTGCACTATAAACCACCAACTTGATTTCACCCGTTGCACTACTAAGGTAGTGTACAGCATTCCGCTCACTTGCAATGGAGTGTACATTGGTCAAACGGGACGCTGTTTTAATGAGAGAGCTAGGGAGCATTATAATCTGGTGAAAGAAGGGAAAAGTGGCCATCTTGCTATCCACTGCCGGGATTGTAAGTGTAAACCCATATTTCGGAAAGCTAAAATTCTTGGGCGTGGAAGAGATCCGATGGAAAGAGATTATTGAAGCATATCACATCAGAAAAGCAGGTGGTCAGTGTGTCAGCACCGCTTCCTTGTCTCTTCTTGATAATGAAATGGCGTTTTTGAATCATTGCGGTTGATTGCCACGAGGCGATAGTAGCGCTGTACTTAAGCTTGGTATTCTCAATAAAAATCAGTTGGAAGTGCAGAATTCGTCCTGTCGTATGTGTGTCTTTTTCGTTCCCGTTTTTTTCGTGCTGCTTCGTATTCTCAAGATGGTAACAATGGGATAGCAGAGATGTTTAGGGAGAGAACGGGTTTTTAGGATGTACGTGCATGTTAGTGTCACTCTTCTATCCTCCAGTGTGGGCTCATTAGCTTCAACATAAAGACTATTTACCGGGGATGTTCTATATGCTCCAGTTGATAGGCGCAGGCCTAGATTATGAACAGGGTCCAGTCGTTTCAAGTAGGATGCTCTTGCCGAACCATATACTATGCACCCGTAGTCCAGCTTGGAGCGCACTAAAGAGCGATATATTTGTAATAGGCATGCTCTATCGGACCCCCACCGTTTTCGCGAGAGTACCTTTAATACATTGAGGGCTCGGGATGCTTC
Source organism: Amblyomma americanum (assembly GCA_030143305.2). Taxonomy (NCBI): domain Eukaryota; kingdom Metazoa; phylum Arthropoda; class Arachnida; order Ixodida; family Ixodidae; genus Amblyomma; species Amblyomma americanum. The sequence goes on along the minus strand of JARKHS020014113.1, from coordinate 35,718 downwards.
CTTTTTCAGGTTGTTAATGTGCGGTAGAAATGTAAGTTTCTTGTCAAAAGTGACGCCTAAAAATTTATGTTCCTGTTTGACTGGCAGTGTGGTTTGATTTAAGCACAGATTGGGATCGACCTGTAAGCCTCGTCGTAATGAGAACAAAACAGTTACTGTTTTTTGAGGGGAGAACTTCAATCCACTTTTCTCTGCCCAAGCAGTCAGTTTATTCAGTGTGATTTGTATTTGTCTCTCGCAGGACAGTATTTTGGAAGAAGTGTATGCTATCTGTATGTCATCTACATAAACTGAATACATTACGGACATAGGTATTACTTTGGCCAAAGAATTCATTTTTACTATAAATAGTGTTGTGCTTAAAATGCATCCCTGGGGTACGCCATTCTCTTGGGTGAATGTTATTGATAGAGTTGCTCCTAGACGGACTCTGACTGTGCGGTTAGTCAGGAAGTCGTTCAAGCAGTTCAGCATCCTGCCGCGGATCCCTAGCTCTGCTAGGTCATTGAGGATGCGGAACTTCCACGCGGTATCATAGGCCTTCTCCAAATCGAAAAAGACCCCGATACAGTGCTGTTTGTGGATGAACGCCTCCCGGATGGTGTTTTCCAGGCGGACAAGGTGATCAGCGGTCGAGCATGCTTTCTTAAATCCACATTGATGTAAATCTAAGAGTCGACGAGATTCAAGTGTGAAGGTCAGTCTAATGTTTATTATGCTTTAGAAAGATTTAGCAATGCAGCTGGTGAGGGCTATCGGTTTGTAGTTGTTAGGACTTGTTGGTTGTTTTCCGGGTTTCAGAAAAGGTACTATTATTGCTTTCTTCCACTCCTCAGGTATATTCCCAGTTGTCCATATTTTGTTAAAGAATTTCAACAATGCCTGCACGGCAGCCTCAGAGAGATGAGCAAGCATAGTGTAATGCACATTATGTGGGCCTGGTGCTGTCTTTTTACCCGAAGATAATACCCTATTCAAATCTTGGAGTGTGATGGGCTGGTTGTAGTCCTCGTGCATACCTGCTGCAAATGGAACTTTTTGTTTTTCTGCTATTGCTTTGTGCTTCTGGAACGTGTTTGTTTAATTGGATGAACTGGAAACTTCAGCGAAATGCTCACCCAGTATGTTGGCCTGTTCTTCTAATGATGTTTGTGTCCCGGGTGTAGTCAATAGAGGAAGTGTGAAAGGGGTATGGTCACTACTGAATCTACGAACTTTTTCCTACGTCTTTTTTGAGGTTATTGAGCAGTTTATTGAGGACACATATTTCTGCCATGAGGATTTCTTGGCATTTCTTCGAACGAATCGCGCTCTGGCCTTGTCCCTCTTAAAGGCAATCAAGTTCTCCGCTGTTGGATACCGACGCAGAGAGCCCCAAGCTTTATTTTGTTGTTTTTTTGCTAATGTGCATTCTTGCGTCCACCATACTTTATGTTTTTTGTGTACGAGTCCTGTTGTTTGTGGTACGGCTAGTGTAGCGGCCGATATTATGCATGTAGTAAACCTTTCGTTAATTTCGTCTGTAGTGAGGTCTTCACAAAATTCTTTTTCTAGTGTGGCATTAGCTGTAAAAAGTGACCAGTCGACGTGGTGAAGTTTCCAGCGCCGTGGTCTTGTGGGGATGACTGGAGTAGACTATGAGAGGCTGATGATAGTAGGTAGGTGATCACTTCCCAGAGGGTCATTTAAACATCCCATATAAAATCGTTAAAAAGCGATGGTGATGCGAAAGCTAAATCGAGAAAGCTCATTTTTGCCGAGCATGGGCAACAATAAGTGGCTTTTCCCGTATTTAAAAGACAGATGTTATTTGAGAGGATAAAATCTTCGATTATTTGTCCCCTTGAGTCACATCGTTCGCTTCCCCAAAATAGGTAGTGAGCGTTAAAATCGCCAACTACCAGATATGGCTCCGGCAGTTGATCAATCAGGCCTTCTAATTCTTCGACTGTTAATGTGATGTGCGGGGGAAGATATACAGAACATACTGTTATTGTTTTGTAGGTAACGACGCTAACTGCAACTGCCTCAAGTTTTGTGTTAAGTTTAATTTCTTGAGTAGGGACGCCGCTATTTGACTGCTCTATTTGATTGCTCGCGATCGCGTCGATAAGTTTTATAGTGTTTTAATATATTCACATGTTGCGGACCAAGATTGGACTCCTGAAGGCACAAAGCAATGGGCAATAGTGACCCTAAAATATGTGTTACGTCACTGTAGTTTCTCAGTAATCCTCGACAGTTTCATTGAGTCACAAAAGTCATGTATGTGTTCTTGAGTGGGAATGGAGCAGAAGGAATTTACTTTTCTGGGCCCGTAATTAGGGGTCTGCCTTTTTTTCGCTCGAGAGTGCTGTTGCGCCGCTTCAAAGCAGACGGGCTGGGAGTTATATTCATCACCTCAAGAGAGGTGCTGGAGGACCGCAAAGCCGCGGGTGTCTGATTTTTAGGCCTCCCCCGTTGGGGGGAAGTCCTGTGGGAGGCCGACCCATTGGATGGATCTCCCTGCTTTGGGGATGACAGAGCAGCTTTCGCTGTCTCTGCCTGGGGCGTGGGTGGCTCTGCCATAGGCTCACTGAGCGTGGCCTTGGCAGATGCCGGAGTGCTGTGTGGCGCACCGCCCCTGCGCACCACATCAGCAAAGGTTGTTTTTGTAGAGAAGGTGAAAGTGTTCTTCGCGTAGAAGAGTCGTCTCGCTTCCTTGAATGTGATGTTTTGTTTTGTTTTCATTGTAATGATATCTTATTCATTTTTTCATGTTCGACATGACCTTTAATATGCTGGGTGATCATCTCCGCAGTTTGCGCAGCGAAATGCTGCTCCTTCACAGTTTTCGGAAGCATGGTCTTTTGAGGCACATTTAGCGCATGTTTTGTGGCCACGACAACTCTGTGACCCGTGTCCATATCTTTGACAATTGAAACACCTTCGTGGGTTTGGAATGTAATGGCGTACATTTATTTTCAAATAGCCTGCTTCTATGCACTCTGGAAGTGTGCTGCAGTTGAACGTGAGCACTATGTGTTTCGTTGGGATTTCTTTGTCCTCTTTTCTTATCTTTATACGGTGTACGTTTATGAAGTTTTGGTCCTTGAGGCCTTCCAGCATCTCTTCCTCAGTGAGGTGGATAAAATCTGTTTCAGAAATCACACCATGGACGGTGTTCAAGGATCGGTGTGCAGTGATAGACACAATGTTGTCCCCAATTTGCACTTGGTTAGAAAGTTTGGAGTATTGGACGATGTCTTTTAGTTCAAGTAGTAGGTCACCACTGGGCATTTTTGGCAGTTTGTAGCCTGGACCGATGGCATCAGTCAGACATTTTCAGACTAAGAATGGGGACATAGTTCTTGCAGATTTTTCTGTTTCCTCACTAAGGAGGACATGAAATTTTGGAAATGATTCCTTCGTTTTCCTGAAGCATTGAATAGATATATCTTCGGTCCGCACTCTTTTATGAGAGCGATCAGGTTTTGAAAGGGGGGGGAGCCATAAAAAAAGTTTGGTGTTCGGCAGCGGTGCTAGCCGCCCACCACGGAGCCCAACATGGGGATGGGACAGGCGCCTTTAAAAAGCCCTGCACACACCTGCTATACACCGCCACTATAACCTAATACGGCATAACACAGGGTTGTCAGCCACACATGGTTAACCCTCGCCGCCTATGAAAAGTGAAAAAACCGAGAAAGGAGGAGGGGACAGGAAAGTTGTAAGAAAGAGATAGGAAAGTGAAAGATGGAGTGCAGGACAGGAAAAGGTCAGGCCGGAGGTGCCGTCTACAGGAAGCTGAGGCCAAAGTGGTGTGTTGCCTCCGCCGAGGGGCCATAAAGGTCCAAACGCTCGGCATCGGCTCAACAACCAGGATCCCCTTTTCCCCGGACACGGCGATGCCACGCACGGCGAGGCGCGGGTGCTCGGTTCTGTGGTGATGCACAGTTCACCATCATCCCCTTTTGGGGATGTCCCTTTGGATGCTCGGGAACCCGCGGTGTCGCCACTCACCGTCGCGACGCCTGCAAGCTGCAGGCGCCCCCCTGCTGGGAGACAAAATGAAGAGGGCGGACCTTCAACTACCTCTTCGAACGAGGTTTACGCTAGCAGATGCGCTGAGTCGCGAGAGCGCTGGTGGTGACACTGCAAAGCAGCCCCCGCCCAGTGATAGTTGCGACCACTGACTGCTCTCGCCGAATGCTATAACTACGCTCTAAGCTAGTGTCCAGTGTTTTTGTATTATTCTCATGTTCGCTGGTACGTGACTTGGGGTGGGATAAGGAGCCGAACTTGCGTACCTGACGTCAGCGTACAAGTTCTGCCGCTGTCTAACAAGACCTTTTCAGGCTTATCAAATTTCGTTCCACTATCATGTAGCGTCCTGTTTTAAGACATCACCTGTCACAGGCTGTGAAATCTCAGGAGAGATGTTTCCTTCGGGCTAATCGCGTGAGCCTTAGTCATTATGTGTTTTCCCATCTGCTCAGTTTTACTGATACCTCTGTACGTAACGGTTTCTCCGGCTGATTTTACCGCTGTGACAACTCGGGTCTTGTTTTGATAACTCACTTATCGTATGTCACTTTTATCAGTCATATCCAGTGAACTGGAATTTAAACACAGTACAGATATTGCTTGGTGTTTTGCCAGCGCAAGAAGACGCGGACGAAGGAACACGGACAAAGACAAACAGGCGCTGAACTGCAACTTTATTTTGGAAACACGCAAAACCCTTACATATATATACCTTGTGAGCCACCGTCCACCAGGAAAAAAACTCGGGGAATGAAAGCACGTGTCAGCCATCAGGTTCAAAACGGCACGAACCAAGAGTAAAACTATACAAAGGAACAGATAAGAAGCCAACCTCAGATGGGTGAAAGAACAAGCAGCGCGAGAAAGTTGCGAGAAGGAATTTTTCTCCTCTCTTTTTCCGCATAAAAAATGAAAAGGTGCTAATAAATCGCGACACCAAAACACGTGCCCTTAAAATAAAAAAAAAACAATACAATACACTATATGGAAACACTAAGACCATGAACCCGATGAAAAACAAAATGCACATGAAAGCCAACAAGGAAACACGGCTATTGAAAGTCAAGGTTGACGAAAAAATGCTTTTAAAACCAAAAATATGCACCTGCACGCAAGCATGCCATTAAAATCGAGAAAAAGAGAGACACGACCTTAAAAAGCCGTAAAGGCAAAAAACTGTAAAAACCTAACATGGAAGCAGTGACAGCTAACAATGAATACAGCTATACAATAAAATAAGGAGGCAAATGAGAAGAACAACAGAGAAGGTAAAATTTGAATACTACAGGGGGAAGACAAGGCATGGAATGACTACTATGAACAGTGGGTAAAGGAAGGTAAAACCCATTAAAACCAGACGGGAAAGCAATCTCCTTCTGTGAAAGTAAAACAGAGGGCGTACTAACACATTCATTCTTGAGATTTAAAATCTTGGCTGCTTCTAATATTTCGCAAGTGCAAAAAGAGAGGAGAAAAAATTCCTTCGCGCAACTTTTTCGCACTGCTTGTTTTTCACCCATCTGGGGTTGGCTTGTTATCTGTTCCTTTGTATAGTTTGACTCTTTGTTCGTGCCGTTTTGATTCTGATGATTGACACGTGCTTTAATTCCCCGAGTTTTTTTTCCTGGTGGGCGGTGGGTCTGAGGGTATATATGTAAGAGTTGTGCGTTTTTCCAAAATAACGTTACAGTTCAGCGCCCGTTTGTCTTCGTCCGTGTTTCTTCGTCCGCGTCTTCTTGCGCTGGTAAAACACCATGGAAAACCAACTAGCCCGTCAGTTGACGCTGTTCAAGATCTTGCTTTTATTCTACTGTTCCTGACTCGCGCATTTTTGCAGAACTGCTTACCATTGTTTCTTTTTGTAATTTCCGGAACATAAACTAATATATAAGGCCCGTTCGATTCTCCTGCACTATGTGCACTGGTTCTCGGGGTGCTGCACTTCGCCGTGAGTTTCAGCTGTGCAAGCCGGCGCCGTCTGCAAAACGCTATTCGTTTCAAAAATGTGCAGACGTTGTGCAGGTCTAGTTCAGGAAAACTGTGCACCTCTTCAGTGGACGGTGCCGAAATGGCGCAGCCGCAGCTGCCATGGAAGCAGACGACGGCTTGCGCGACTGTGGCTTGCGCTTTGCTCTAAACACGTTATTTGACATACACACGTTATTTCATTGCACGATGCGGTACTTGATTTTTAACTTGTTACCACGTCTCTGTCTGATCACCCTGTTTCAAAATATATATTAAATAAAGTGTGCAGAAATAATTTTCTATTAGATGCTTGTTACAAATTATGAGTGCCTACAATGTGATCTACAGCTAAAGTTGAGCCCTACCCTTCGAACAAAATTGGTCTTGATAACAACAGGACGATATAAACTTCCTTGCTGATTTTTCGTCTGGCCGCACTTCAAACCATGGCGTGAGTTATATCCTACCTTGAGTTCGACCATGGGAGCTGGGAATCCGACGTTACCGGATGCCATGTCACCGTTTGGTGGCGAGCAGAGCACACCGCAGGATTCGGACATGCCGTAGTGGTTGCGAAGTGAACACAGGCCGTCGAAGGCAGCCATGATCCTCTCCGCAAACGCCCTCGTAAGCACGGTTCCGCCAACGTTGATCTTCTTCACAGACGGAAGCTTGGTTCCAGTGCGCAGCATGTCTGCCACGTAGTAGTACAACCTGGTCGGGACTGAGGCTAGTATTGTCACCTGGTGAAATTGAAGAACTGTGTTATAATCACTGCACACTTCCATGCACCCTCCTTTTCACTGCAGAAACGCAACCATCACTACCAAAGCTTTAAAACATGTGTTCGTTTAACGATAAGGAGCCTGCTTGCAGTTAAAACGTAATTATACAAAAACAGCTCTACAGAGCACAGGGCAAAAAAGAAAAGACTCACTGCTCCCAACCTCCCTTTCTTTTTCAACGCATTACTTGAACTTGGGCCTCTATTCTGTGTCAAAACTTCCACTTGTCAAACGCAGCATAAGCGCAGTGTGTGTCTTTCTTCTTAGTCCCAGGTTCGGTAGCGCTGGTTTTAAATAATGAATAACCGCCGCGTTGTCCAATCTGCCGGTTTTCATATTTTTAGAAAACAACGTTGCTCAATTTTTGATCCTGAGATCACGTCACAGAGCCAGAAACCGTTTTTGTCGTTCAGAAATATTATACCTGCATTGTAATTGTACGCCCTATTACTGATTCATGTGCTTAAATAACAAATCCCGTAAAGATAAAGTTCGCGTTTGTGTAGTTACTACCCTTAATGTAGTGGAAAGCTGGAAGGGCTCTGTAGAAAGTATTCACGAAATATATGACCGTCAATTACACTCTTGTTTCTAATGTCTTCTTTCCACACTCGAAAGAATAAATACTGTGCAAGCGCTTCAACATATCAGAATTTGAAGGATCTACATGACTGACTGAACTCACTTGGTACTTGTTGACGTAGTTCACAAGTTGGTCAAATGATAATCCGGGGTTTGTTATGACACAAACTGCTCCGGCACATACCGCAACGGGGGTGAACATGAAGCCAGAAGTGTAGGTAATAGGGTACCAGGCGAGGAGAACGTCTCCAGGATCGTAACTCACTAATGACCTGCAAAAAAAGTCAGAAGAATGAGAGGAGCTTTGTTTGCTGACATTCTTACAAACAGTTTTTGGCTGCAAGAGCGAATCTTGGAGTCTGATTCAAAATTATTCGGTTATATAGACCATACGCCCTTGTCACGATGGCAGCCCATTCTGCGGAACAGTTTATGGGTATTATTTTTCCCCTCGGCTTACCCGAACCGGCACTTTCAATGCATCCATGGCCAAAGAGCGCCATGGCACAGGGTATTTTCGACTTATCAAGGTGGGTTCAAAGACCGATTTCCGAAGCAGTTCACCATGTTTAAGCCGAGCACCAGACCAGGGGAAAGCTTGCAACCATTGTATCACCGGAGGGTACCCGGGGGCCTTGGGGGTAGAACACCACATACCCCGCATGCGAGGCGGATGCTCAACCACTTGGCCACCGCTGCGGTGCCAGCAGCTTTTCTAAACGCAGGTTAACGTCGGCGAGTCTGGTTTATACTACTCTTGCCATTTTCTTCAACTGTACAACTATTAGACGCCCTGTCCTCACTGAAACTCGCATTGAAAGGACGATAGTTGTGGTTTGGAGAGAAAAGTAATGCCTTAAATAATGAAAGCGCCCTCGTACGTTTTTACAGCGCTAGCAGTTTAGCTGAATTCGCCAGGCGAATACATGTTTGTCACTGCGGTTGACAAAGAAAAAATGACAGAATGTTTGCATAGTTCATCAAATGCGAAGTAGGTGCACTAGAACTCCTTGAGAGTGCGCCAGCGACACGCGCCGGCTCAGTCCGGATTCCGCATTGAGAATCCCGCACCACATCTGGAACGCCAGATGGCGCGCACTACATTGGCCGCAGCTGTGATGCAGCCACTCTGCTATACTGGCAGCAGATGCGTGACTGCGCCGCCGCCTCGTCGGCCAGGTCGCGTGACGCGCGCTTCGCCACTAGCTTATCTCTCGCGCTTCAAAGTCACGGCACGTATTCGGACAGACCAATGGCGAAATCCGTGATTGGGAGCCTTACGGGTAGCGCACTGAAACGTGTTCGGCGCTGACCAGGAATGGAGGAAAAACGCCAAGGCGCCCGTGTGCTGTGCGATGTCAGTGCACGTTAAAGATCCCCAGGTGGTCGAAATTATTCCGGAGCCCTCCACTACGGCACCTCTTTCTTCCTTTCTTCTTTCACCCCCTCCCTTATCCCTTCCCTTACGGCGCGGTTCAGGTGTCCAACGATATATGAGACAGATACTGCGCCATTTCCTTTCCACAAAAAAAAAAACCAATTATTATTGACCAGGAAGAGAGCAGAGACAGGAAAAGGCGACAAACGGCGGAGGTGAGGGAGAGCCAGGAAAGGGAGGGAGTGAGATGCGGCTGATGGGACGTCGCGCTGCACAAAATAAGCATGGGGCGCTGACATGGGCAGCCAGTCTCGGCGTGGCGCTCGTGGAGATTTTGACGTCATTCGCACGGTTGAGGAGCGCCGCTTATAAGTTCGGGCCAAAGAGGTTGCGTGTAAGCAATACAGGGCCCAGGTGGCTTTGATGGTCAGCCAGGATGCAGAAGAACAAACTAAAGTCATCCGCCTGACAATGCACATCGCGGAATCCCAAGACATCCCAGTCTGCTGAAAGGGAAGGAAGATGATGGCAGTCAAAAGTCAACTCTTCATCGCCCTCTGACTCCTTGACGAGCGCAAATAAAGTTATTTCAGCAAGTAAGAGAACTTCTGGAGCTTTTAAATGTGAGACGGCCGCAGCGGCAGCGTCTGTTGCTGCATAATCGCAATGATATTGTGGCAAAAGTATTTAACGCAGTTTGATTTCATAGTAGTAGCATATTTTTGCGCGTAATGTTTACCACATGCCAACTGGCAGCGATTTTCGGCATTGCCAGTTGCTTAATCGCCATTTTTTTGTTGTTGCATTGTTGCCGCCTGGGTTCCTGATGCGTTTCTTCACGCATTTCGCCTGCGCGTGTGCTTGACTGCTCTAAAAATTAGTTGTGGTTTAATTACTGTTGAACCTGGTTAGAGAGGGAAACTCTGCTGTATCGGGAAACTGGACGTGGCTTGGCGGCTATAAATTTGAGGGCAACTGCCAGGACCGGAGATCGTTTAAGCAACTATGTCTTCATTGCCGTCCATGCCACCACCGCCTGCGGGGAAAGCAGCCTCGGTAGGCCCCATTTCAACGCGCCGATTGACGCCAGGCTAAGTTACGCGACTTACATTATTTTATACCCTACACGACATGATCCGTTCACCCAACGTTATTATTACATTTCACTGAATTCTTTTTCAAGGCCAAGCTGAAGGTCACATCACGTATTTAGCACTTCTTCGTCGCTATAGCAACATACATATAAACTGATTATTTACGATAAGTAATCTGTCTAATTAGCGGAATTTAATTGCGCAAACATTCCTCTCTCCAATCATGGTTTAGATAGAAGTGGACATTCTTATATTTACTACTAATTATGCTCATTTATATGCTTTGACGTCATCATGGTTAACCACACTAACTAGTAGGCGCCTATATGCTATCTTAGTCTAGCGATCCAGCGGAGCCACGCCGCAGCGAAGAGCGGAGCTCGGCGCAGCGACCACCTGTTTCTGGACGCAGATTCGGTTGATAGGGGCGCTGTTGCTGACCACCGGCAATATGCAGCGAAAGTTTGTTTTAGACTAGCGTAGTAGAGCTTTCGCTCTAAAAAATACATGAACAGTCGAACTTTTATGGGATTTTTTGTGTCCGGTCGTTAAATTTTGTTATTTTGTTTTAAGGAATAAGGTGGTGACAGCGCACGTCATTTTTCCTTTAGTGGTCCACAGTTAGCGTCCTTGCTTTTTTTTTCGAGCTGCATACTTTACTATACAGATGAGAACGTACTGTTCTTTCCTTTTCTACTAGAATTCATTTTTATTCACTTCAGTGCGAATTTAATTTCAAGGGGGGGTAACATTTGTGCACAAGGTGCTCTTACAAATGGCAGAACAGCGTAGCAAAAGGTGCACTTCATCGTTTCCGTTGCACACCGTGTATTTTAATGGGAGCAGTGGCGCCGCCTACTTTGGTCGACGTGAACAACTGTCTCCAAAGACTTTCTATGCAGGCCCGAAATAGATAGATAGATAGATAAAGAGTATGAGGGAAAGGCAGGGATGTTAACCAGAAAGGGGTTCCGGTTGGCTACACTGCACTGGGGAAGAGGGATTAGGGGACTAAAAGGAGGAAGAGAGAAGGGAAAAAGGCATAACACACACACGCACAACGCTGTCACAATTTTTCACTCAATCCAGTCGCTCTCAAGTAGGCAAAGAGTGCCTTGTATGCCTTGAGGGCAGCCGACTGCTGTGGCCACAGACCGAGGATCCTTTGCTCTGTTAATGGGCGAGGATTGAGGCGGTCCAGGGCACAACACAGTGTATGTCTTGCACTCGCAAATGCAGGGCACCCACAGAGAAGATGAGCGATGGTGTCCTCACAACTACAGCTCTCACAGGCAGGGCTGTCGGCCATCCCCATCCGGAAAGCATAGTAATTGGTAAATGCAACACCGATCCATAAACGGCATAAAAGTGTTGCGTCGCGACGTTCTAAGTTACGTGGAAGACGAAGGCGCAGTCCAAGGTCCAGTGCCTTGAGGCGGAGGTTGTAAAACTCTCCCTTGTTCCACGCTGAAAGTGTGAGCTCCAGCGCCAAAGGGCGAAGCCCACACGCTGCGTCAGGTCTCAATATTGGGATCCTCACTGGAACTCCGTCGTTGTGAGCAGAACGCGCAGCCGCATTGGCCTGGTGATTACCGTTAATACCACAGTGTCCTGGCAGCCATTGAAAAATGATGTCAAGACGTTTGTAAACGGTGCCGTGGTACAGTAGACGAATCTCAGCAACAAGTTGCTCCTGCGATCCGCGGAGTAGCGCAGCTTGCAGGGCTTGAAGGGCTGCTTTAGAGACGGTGAAAACCGTCCAGTCATGTGGAGGTTCTTGACTGATGAACTCTACCGCAGCCCGTAAGGCTGCGAGTTCCGCACCATTTGAAGATGTTGGATGGGTCGTCTTCACTTTCATGAAGTTAGATCTGGCCGGTATCACCACCGACCCGCAGAACTGGTCGAGTGAACTGATCCATCTGTGTAAATATGTATGCGGTGACTGGTAAGAATGCAGGTGATTCAATGTCAGTTGTTTGAGAGCGGGCAGTGATACACCAGCTTTCTTTGTAATGCCAGGAATACAGAGGTGAACCCGAGGTTCATGAAGACTCCATAAGGGTGAGCTCGGTCTTGACGCAGGGGTGAACTGCGATGGAAGATATGCGCGATGGGCTTAAATGACTTTGGCGAATGCAGTACGCGGCCTAATTATTGGGAGTGTTGCGAGGTGATGACAGGGAACCCGTGTGAGTTGCCGAATATGTGTTCTCATAATGTCAACAGCAATCTATGTAGAAACAGGATGTTCCCGGGCAACAAGAACAGTTGCTGCTGTTGCTGCACATTTAGGCAGTCCAAGACAGATACGGAGAGCTTGCGCTTGAACACTTTGAAGAGTCTTGATATTTGTTTTTCTAATGGAACAGAATATCGGAAGACTGTACCGCATGTAGCCCAGAAATAGGGAACGGTACAGTTGTAGCATCGAGCGCACTGATGCGCCCCAGGACTTTCCCCCGAGGAAGGAGAGGACGTGGACAATCTAAATTAGTCTCTTTCTCATGTCGTAGATATGTGGACTCCACGAGAGGTTCCTGTCGATGACAACACCAAGGAATCTGTGGCTTCTCGCATAGGGAATGGCTTCGCAATTGATGCGAATGGTGTAACGTGACATTATTTTGCGTGTGAAGCCACAAGTGAACACTTTTCGGTCGAAATGTTCAGGCCCTGCAAGCGAAGATAAGATGTCAATATCGATGCCGCTTTTTGAAGTCTTGCACGAACTTGAGGACGGGTCACCCCTGATGCCCAAATACAGTGTCGTCTGCATATATTGAGATCTGAGCAGATTGTGGCAATACGTCGACCAGGCCGATGAGAGCAAGGTTGAAGAGAACTGGGCTCAGCACTCCACCTTGAGGGACTCCACGCGAATTTCGGTGTAAGTACGTTGGTCCGTCCGCAGTCAGGACAAAAAACGACCTCTCTGATAAATAGCTGCGTATCCAGCTGAACGTGCGGCCTCCGATCTCAGCAGCTTCCATTGCGTCCAAAATGGCCTGATGCGTTACGTTGTCGTACGCTACCTTGATATCCAAAAACAATGGCACAGTCAATATTTTCAAACTTTTTCTGTGCTGCACCGAAGTTACAAGGTAAACCACGTGGTCGATAGAAGAGCGGCCCCGTCGGAACCCAGACATGAAGGTTGGATAAATCTGATATCGCTCCAAGTACCATTCCACGCGTGTGAGCAGCATTCTTTCCATGACTTTGCCGACGCAGCTGGCGAGTGCAATTGGACGGTATGATGAAAGGTCGAGCGGTGATTTCCCTGGCTTAAGAAGTGTGATCGCGGTTAAATTCTCTACTGAACTTCGCTCCACCACATCAATGGCAAAGACGTTTTTGAACGGGTTGATTCTGACATCTTTTATGCCTCCCGCTACAAGGCTCTCCAGATAAATAGAGATGGCTTGCCTGTTCAGGAGGTTCAAGTTGTCTGTTGAGTTCAACGGCACAAACAAGGCTGTATGCGCCGAGCTTCGCGCCGTGATGATCGTTGGCGTTCTTGATGAGGACACCGTTGACGTGCTCGATGAGGACGATTCGGCTTGTCTGCGCAGTCTGCGCTTGGCCTTCTTGCCAACAACCGGTATGAAACCGTCGTCGGAGGAGGACGAGGAGTCTTCACTTGGCACTGAGTGCACAACAGTGCCCTGGCTGCTTGAGTCACTCTGGCGGTGCAGGCGCTTCCTCTGGGCGGCTGCTGCCGACCCACCGGGTTCCAATAGAGGCACAGCAGCCTGCACGTCCATCGCCGTGGCAAAAAGGGAGCGGCGCCTCCCTGATTATAGCACAAATTACCAAAAAACTGCACAGACGTGAAGGCAGCGTTCTGATACAGAACAACTTCATGTTCATCATTGCGCCGAGGCAGAAGCGCCACCGAACGTTGGCGCAGCTCGTCGTACTAGCATTTCAAGTTGCCGCGTCGTTTCCGATTTTTTTGTTGTATGCCACCAGATGTTACATAAATACTTCCCGCTAGCTCTGTTGCGGGCGCAAAATCTTCGCAGTGGTTGCACAGCGCAATGCTTGGCCTCTTACTAAGGGCTAAAAAAAAAACAAGGCACAGTGGGTGAATTGTTATGTAAATTAATAAAAAACAAAAACAAATTTCGTTGGAGGCGGTCGTATAATACCGTAGTCAGAGAACAGGCACTGTCTGTGCTGTCAGATCTGTTTTTTTACTTGGTATTAGCTGTACAGACACCTTGGTTTGGCAAACTTGTTAGCAAGGTACTCTCGTAAAAGGGCTGGCGACGTCAATTTGCCAAGGTATCTGCCAGGAGGACAGTTCATGTGAGGCCGTCCACATGAACCCTATCGGTTTTAGAGAAGCTTGCTAGAAATTGTTAGCGGCGAATATTACAGAACAAAACTTTGAGCGACTATAAAGTTTAGCGGCCGTGTGGTGGTGACGTCAAAGAGCTGATGATATTCATCATCATCATGAGCCTGACTATACCCACTGCAGTACAAAGGCTTGTGCCGTATCATTCCAATTAACCCTATCCTGTGCCCGTTGCGGCCACCCCACACCAACAAACTTAATCTCATCCGCCTATCTAGCTTTCTGTCGCCCGCTGCTACGCTTCCCTTCTCTAGGAATCCACTCCGTTACCCTTAAGGACCATCGGTTATTGCTACTTCGCCATACATGCGCTGCCGAAGCGCATTTCGCTCTCTTGACATTGACTGGGATGTCATTAACCAGTGTTTGATCCCTGACCCACTCGGCCCTCTGCCTGTCTTCCAACGTTACCAGTTATCCTTTTTCTTTGCATAGCTAGCTCAGCTCAACCCTTTTCCGAGCTTTCCACGTTTATGCCCCATAAGTGACTGCCGTAAGATACTGCTGCTATACACTATTCTTTTGAGGGACATCTGTAAACTGCTATTCATATTCCGAGAAAACGTGCCAAATAAGCTCCAGCCCATTCTTATTGTTCTAGTTTTTTCGCTTTCGTAACACGGATCTACGGTCAGTACCTGCACTATCTAGACATGTTCCCTTGTCAATTTAAGCGCCTCGCTGCCAATTTTAATGGAACAGCGGGTGAGCTAAATCTTGCATTGAATACGGGGTCAATCGCTTCTCGTCACTTGCACAGACTGAGCAAAATATAACTATCACCTCTGCAGCTGTTGGGAACATTCATGTAAGCATTTTTAAAGCTGCCTTGCTACTGCGCGCCCCTTAGTTGCTTGACCTTCAGGGAACGAAACGTGAGGCATACTGCCCAGTGGCGCACTCCTTCTCCAGACTCCGCAGAAGTGTCTCGCGCTTATGGGATCGATGCGGGCAGAATGAGGAAAAACGCTGGTGGAGTTCGTGAGTGTTATGGTTGCAGGTTTTTTTATTTGTATGCAAGTTAACAAAGCCCCTACGTTTGCATCCCCAACAAGAACAATCGCGTATTCATTTGATGCTAAGATCACTTGAAGGTGAACAAGAAACGATATGCAAGCGAAACCTTATGCCTTAAGTGGCTGGCGGATACCGACATATTCTTGAGTAATTCAAACGGCAACCAGGATTACGGGTGGTGTCAACAGTAGTGTGGTACCAAGCGTAGCGCCCAGGATGGCTGGGATTCGCATTTAGCTTTCCTAGTAATTTCCTGCTACGGTTATTCTCGACATATTAACAGTTTGAAGTAACCATAGGGTGACCGTCACGCAATTTATGTTTGCAATCAGACAAATTGCCACAACTATATGCCACGTATTTATATTGTTGAAATGTAAAACTTTCCAGCGCATTACGCTCTGTTGCCGCCTTGCCTCGCCCAAAATGCGTTATGTACAAGTGATGCCCGTGGTTATTGAAATGAAGGTTTATGTCTCCCAACTGCCGCAAACAATTCCATCCGCTCTCCCAGTAAGAGCCAGACTCGCAGTGCGTGTCATTCTGTGTCGTAATATATAAATCTTCAACGTCCCACCCCGCCGTCAGCTAGGTCGACATTCAGGCTACGCATGAAAGGTTTTACTAAGTAGGGCGTAACGAGTGTCCCACTCGACTTCCGTTCTTAGCCGCAAACAAGAAAGCCCCGAGCGCTGGGAACTTCCTTCACAGGCTGCGGCGGGGCACCGCGTGGTTGTGATTTGTACGAGGGCATTTGCTGTAAAAGAACGCTGCTGGCGTAATCTGCATGAACAGGAAAGAAACTGGCTTTGTAATAAGCAGAACCAGGTTCTAATAGTCGCACAGATTTCAGGCAAAAGCCGTTGGTGGGGGTCAAGGCCTGAGCCATCGTGTAAATATAGCCTGTTGGAGTTTTTGGCACCGAGCCAGGCGGACACGTGAGCAAGAAGATAAGAAGAACCTGAGGCTTCGCGCAACTCAAGTTCGTCCTGGCTAAGCGCAACAAAGTAAGTCGCTATAGGGCGTGTTCATTACTGCCCGCTTCCTCGATGCCGCAGCGAGAGCATGCGACCTGTTGGTCGCTCATCGGCGGCGATGAAGCAAGAAGGTCCTTCTCTGGCCGGACTTTGTTCATAGTCACCCGTTCCATCAGTCGGCGAAACACGCATGTGGGAGGGAGCTGGTGTTGCGCCTTCCACCGCAGGGCACTGTGTGCAGTGGAAGCGGCAGTGGAGGTGAATTCCCCAGCGAGCCGACGCCTCATTTCGTATGCGCCGTTGGTTTTCCTAAACCGAAAACTCATCTCGGTGTACTGCTTGTAAGCCTTAGTTTGGAATAATTTGGTCTTTTAGTGCACTATTTCTGAGCGTTCAATGTTCTTAAGTCTGTGCATTGGCTGTTGTCTCTCGGTTCTCAAACAGTGTTCTGTTAATTAAATATGCGCCAACCGTTCTCAAGCCCAAGCCGCTGTTTATTTTTAGGAGGCAAACCTTTTTTTTTCTCAGCAACTTTCGTCGCCCAGAGTAACTATCATTTAGAGTCTGAGATATGAAAAACGAATAAAAATTATGAATTGCCACTAGCAACAGAGTTCAGTAATACAAAATTTACTAGTGTTCAGTATCAGCGGTACGCACAAGGTTTGATGGAGGTGGGCGACAACGCTGTAATGAGTTATCTCCATTCCTTTGGCATGCCCAGTTGTCCCGGATGAGTAGAACAGAGCCACCGTGGTGTTTTTTGGATCTGGGATTGGCACCTCTTTGAAGTCATCCTTCTTCTTGTTCGCGAAGTTTGAGATCGATACGAAGCCAGGCACATCACCGTCCATTAGAAACAAGCCCTAAGAAGAAAATAAGAACCGTAAGCACTAAATCACACCAGACGGCTACGTTTAGCAGACGCTCATCGGAAGCTCCATTCATGATGGTGTCATCGTGTCCATTAGGTACCGAGAACAGTCAACGGCTTCTTCTACTTTTGTTATTCCGTGCTAAAATCAGGGAAGATTGTGTTCGACGTTCCCCGATATCTTCCAGAATATCTATGGCAGTTTTCGGCATGGTAAAAAGCAGTCTCCTACAATACTGTTCGGAAAGAATATTCCGTCATGTGACAAATTTGAACTTTTCACACGAGTGCAAAGCTACACCTAAAAATATGTACAGAATATTTCTGCGTTTTTCTGCGCTGGAAGGTTTCTCCTATCGTGTAGAACCGTGGTACATTACTACCAGGCAAGAAAAAACTGCCACGAGAAAATGTTTTATATCATTTGGTTTGTTACTTCAGTACGAAATGTACCTTTTTTTACAAGTTTTTCCGTAGTCGTGCGCGACAACAAGTACTATGTGAAAATAATATAACCCGCATAGAGCCGAATGTCTTAGTGAAAAATTTTGAATTTTTAATGAAAGTAAGACTTGGCGCGTATTCATCATAATCAACTTTCAGGTGAAGGCGTGCAAAGTAAATATAGAAAGTGAGCCTTTTTTACATAAACAATATGTTTGCAATTACGCTCAGTGCTTTTTATCGGAGTGTCTTCTTGTATCAGGGCAGAAATACGATTCCAAGTTACTAGAGAGTATTTTTATGGTTGATGGTATTTTTGAGACAAAAATAATAGCCTCAATATGCATAGAAAACTTTCTGTTGATCATTTTTTAGCATAAAAGAAAAAGATCTATTTTTCTTTCAAACCGTTGAATTAAACCTAGTTTTTCAATGAACACCGAAAGGTGAGTGACATATATGTAAATTTTTTCCAAACGTTTGAGGGAGATTTGTTTCTACACTCCTACTTAAGTCGTAAATTTTCTGCAAGAAATGGAGACGGTTCGGTGGACAGTCTTGTGAGTTTGATGTTAAATGACTTAATTTTGCCTGTTTTTATTCCAGCCTCCCAACCAGCTGTATGTGTTTAGTAATGCCTTAAAAAACATAAGATAGCGACCGGTAAACAAAAACATTTTCGTAGAGCTCGTTCCGGAAGAACTTTTTTAGGCCGTTGCGTGCTTCCCGAGTTTCGGAGAGCTGCCGGTGTCCATATGCATCAACTTCAATGATTCTCATCACCCTTTTTTGTCATTAATCTGTAACTTGGATGTCACGAATTCCCGCAGTCTGGCCGCTGCTCTGCAGTTGGAAACATAAGTACACTACAATTGTTTTTTACTCAAACAGCGACTGTTCGGCATTACATTTGATGTAGAAGGGGTAGCTCAGTAACGTAACAGTATTGTAAAGGCCACAAAACCATGAGTGAAACATATGACATTTAGACGGATGATTTTGCGGCTTAATTAAAGTCAACGCTGAGAGAAAGTAACTGAGGCAGAAGGAAACTGAAAGAAAAATTCAATCATGAACGCAGCACGGGACGTCCACACAATGCATTTCATTTCATCATGTGCAAAATATTATCTATCGAAAATAGTTTAGCCCTCTCTGTTACACGCCAAATAGCAGCTCTAAATCAACAAGATGTCAAATTGTAAAATGTCTGAAAACAGGTGGCTGTAAACTTTTAAAATATCAATACTTTTTCCAAATAAACAGGATTTAAACGACATCGCGATACCAAGCTTTCGTAATTCTAATGTATAATGGACCTCCCAGTCTCGTTGGTTAAGAATGCATCCCTTATAAAAATGGTCTATAGACAGTCTATAGACATTTTATAGACTGGGTTGCCTTCCTATATATATTTCTTTTTGCCTATTCACACTTTATAGACTATCTATAGACAACAGTTTATGAAAAGTGAATGGCCATAAATCTTTAGATTGTCTACAAACTGTCTACGGCGTTTGTATTGCCTATAGGCTGTTCTCTGGGATTTGTCTATAAAGAGTCAAGACACTTTAAAGAAAAATGTCTATAGAGGGTCTAAAGAAAGTAAAACTTTTTATAAGGGCATGGTGGCTCGTGGCAATAGAAACGAGTAGGGTGCGGTGTGCTGGCACTCGCAAAAAGAATGAGACATGTGACCAAAAACCGCCAAAGCCATAAGTTTATGTTGTGAATTTTATTTTTATTGCTACAGCGCAAAAGACGAGGACAAGACGACCGCACAGACACGTGGCGTTAATGACAAACCAGCATGCCAAAGCTTCCACCTAGTGTTTGGTTTATGATTTATGAGGGTTTAACGTCCCAAAGAAACTAAGGCTATGAGGCACGCCGTAGTGAAGGGCTCCGGAAATTTCGACAACCTGGGGTTCTTTAACGTGCACTGACATCGCACAGAACGCGGGCCTGTAGAATTTCGCCTCCATCGATATTCGACCGCAACGGCCGGGATCGAACCTGCGTCTTTGGGGAGAGCAGCCGGGCGCCATAACTACTCAGCCACATAGGCGGCTTCTTCCACCTAGTGTGAATATTGGTTCGTTATCATTGCATTGCGCTTTCATATACATTCTGAGGAAGAAGGACGGACAGTAGGCTTGAAATTGTTGCAAAAATTAGGTTGTAACGCAAGCAGCAGTGCTGGTAGCGGTCGTCCCATTTGAGTTCTTTTTTTCCCGACGACGCATCTATTTTGAATTAATAGGATGACAAAACAGAACCCTTATCCCAGCAGTTTAAAAGTGTTTTTCATTACAGTGGCCATAGAAACAAAATAAAGAGCTGCGCCTGGTTGACTTAAAAGCGCGAAGAATTGTTAATAAAAGCTAACAACTTGAAGGCCTTTGCTTAGAATATAATCCACATATACTGCTGATAACGTCAAAATGATTACATGTGCATATTGACGATGATACCTTTCCTTCTACTTATCGGGTATTTCGCTGTGATCGTAAATCGACGGGAGGAGGAGTAGCCGTCTTAGAAAGCAACTCCCTACGGTTCGTTTATGACAGATTGATAATCATGAAAGTGTAACTTCAAAAATCTCGTTTTTCGGGCAGTCTTTTTTGTTTGCTATATACAGACCTACAGACCCCCAGCCTCAATTTCTAAGTGATTTGCTTGAAGATATTGCTACATTTGCTCAGGACAAAATTATACTCTCTGGAGATTTTAACTTGCCCGGCATCATTTGCCAGGCATTGCCTGGCAGCTTGCCTGGCATTGAATCTGCTCATGCATAGCCCATGGTTACCATATTTTTCTTGGTGTGCCAGCTGTTCATTTTACTTTATTTCATATTGTATTTCGCCTGCTGTTTGAGTCTTTGAGTCTACCATGGGTATTTTTGGCTTCGAAAGTTTTGTTGTGTTCAATTGCTTATTTTTTTGTCAGAATCCATGTATAAAGGCTAGCCTACTTTTTCCTGCGCAAAGTCACCCTTCGGCATAGATTAAAAGAAGAGATAAGAACCCCCCCCCCCCCCCCCCCCCCCCCGGAGGAATACGAAGCGGCCAACGCTGCTTGAAGCCGAGAAGGAGGAAGCACTCTGTATTTGGCCACGACACAAGGAGGGCCGCTTCTCTAGTTCTGTACATTGCTTTCAATATACGTGGTGTTTCGGGGAAAACTGAGTAATTTAAATATTTAGGCATTTGGCGTAAAAATATGGCTCCTGCAACATAGTATTACCAGTGTTGACGGACACCGGAAAGCCGGTGAATTGTATTAAGCAGTAACTTATTTAACTAATTTCTGATCATTGTTTTTTTAATTACCACAGCAAGGCAACTGGTTGTCAATAAGGATTTGTAGCCGGTCGTTTGTAATTTCTATATAATTTTTAAAATTTCGAAAACGCGATTATCCTCGGCGCTGTGGCTCGACAAAATATGGCTACATCTTGCCAAAATATACGCGCCTTCGAAAAGCACGCAGGCAAAGCAAGCTTTCCAGTGTGCCTGATTAGTCAATAAGCCAAATTTTGTCGAGCCACTGCGCCAAGGGTAATCGCGTTTTCGAAGTTCTAAAATCTGATACGAGTATTAGTAACGGCTAGCTACAAATCTTTAATGACAACTTGGGGCATAAATTTGCAGGTAGGCACTTAATAACTTAAAATTAATTAACCGGCTTACTACTTAAGCGGTCCGCCACTTGTCTGGTGTCTGCCAACACTGGCACTACTATGCTGAACAAGCCATTATTTCACCCCAAGAAACTTATTTTGGAGAATTAGTCTTCCCTGAAACGACTGGTATGTTGTGAAGTTTAACCTAAAAGACGCACATTGTAATTGCTTGAGTCTGTTCATACGACGCTCAACTTATCCGATCCGGCTATCTAACACATGCATGTGTAGCCCTTCGTTTCCCTTTTTAATCGGTGTCCTAAATATTGAGTTTGCATTCGTTAACGTTGTATTTCCTCTCCTGCAGGGGTCTACCAAGGTTGGCAGTATTGAATAAATAAATATAAGTAAAGATTGAAAAGGGAAATGATAAGAGGAGAGTTTAAAAGCTCAACGCACACCATAAAAGTTGTCTCCAATATCTGCCTTTATGTTATGTAAAAATTTAAAGCTTTCACAGTTGCAAAATTTGATTATGATCTATCAAGCATACCTTCTGAAATATAATAATAGCTTCTGAGACCTAAGTGTCTTCCAAGCTCAACATAAAACTCTCATTGAGGCGACACTAAGTTTTAGTTTTTCTGCCTAATAACATAGAGTTTGCCTTTTGTTCGCCTGACATCATTTATTTTGTTTCACTAAGCTCCTTCTGGCGTCAGCGGTGTGGAATGGAGGTGAAGCTGGATAGTACCAAATTAAGTAATATGCATCTTGCGCAATTCAGCTCTGGAGAATAGCCTTCAAAAGAAATGATAAAATAAGCGAACTAGTAGAATTTTGTCTTACCGTGTCTATTTTGTGGCTAATTTTGACTGGGGAACATTCTCCATACAAATAAGAAATGTATGCCGTTTCACATACGTGCAAGTGATGGGAAGAGCTATATATCGGATCAGAAGCTATGACAAATAAAGAGCGAAAGGAAATGCGTTTTTGAGTGCCAGCGCACCCAGCGTGTCCAAGCGCGATAGCGTTTACGCCTTCGCATGCTATGTAGTCCCTGCATGCACGCTTCATGTGGCTGTTTTTTTCACCTGATTTGTCCCTTCGCTTTCGAGGCACATTATGTCCTCGACAAGAATGCATCAGTTAGCGCTCCCTTACTTAGTTACTTACTTCTTTTTGCGGGACTGGAATCAAGATCCAAACAGAATTATGAATCAGTTAGCCCATCAGAAAATTCCGCATTACATGTGTATTATGACGCCATCCAATTAATGCTCTTAGCTACTAATATGTCAGTTTATTTCTTCCTTCGTTTTCCGCGCGTAATAATTTTAGATAAAGAGATCATCTGCGTAGGGAAATCGTGCAGTTTAAATTCTGGTCATCCATCCACGATGGCCTCATTTGGGTTAGATAGGAAACGTTGCTATGCAGCATTTCGCCCGGCATTAAACTTTCAAGCGACCTAAAATGCACGGAGACAACAAGAAAGAGATATGTTTACAACTTACCCGCACTCTAGTTTTCTCCTGAATAGCGCGAGCCTTCGCTGCCCACTGGGAGCTGGTGAGGATGTGAGTGGCATCCGAATGGTCGACTTGGAACAGCAGTTCACCTGGGAAAAGGAGAGATGTAACACGTGACAAACACTTTACGAGTAAGATTTTACCAGAGATGCGGATGTGTGAACACATCAACGAAGGCGAAGCTATGATGGTAGTGCACCTTGGAATGAGTAACTTTCTTTTCAAGTGCCGAAAAGCATAGTAGTAGAAAAGCCGGTCCATTCTAGGGGCGCGCTTGAGCAGTGTGATCAGAGGCGGTGAGGCAAAAAATTAATTTCAGTCGAGGTAATGCCAGCGCATTTATTTCTTTATTTTCAGTGCCTCTGTATTTGTCTGTGATTGCGATATGCGCATTTTCATTAGCTAGCTTTTTTCAAATCCTTGTATGAATGAGCATTCCTTGAAGATTATCGCGAAGTTGCCTTTGTTCTTTTCTTTATTTTGACATCGCATGCTGTAAACAATGAATATGATCTCGCATGACAAAGGCGCTTCAAGCCCGAAGTAGAAGTTTCGCGTCATTTTTTGAGCGTCTTGAGCGTTACCGATATTGAACGGTAGGAGAGGGGATGGTGTGTACCTCATTTTGCTATTTCATACGCTGGACTTGTCATAGGTACAATCCGCATGAAAAATAATTGGCTGTGGTTTAGCTCTGGTTAAACTTGGAGTGACGCGAGAGCTACATCTGGCCGAGTGGAACTCGCTCTATCGAATTGCTAAGTCAGTTTTTCGCCACTCCGTTTAGCTGTGCGTTCTTTCTTCATTTTCATCCCTGGACGTGGATTCACTCTCTCCCCCTATCCCCTGCTCATCTGACACGGCGCATGCGCACAGTTATCGCAGCTCGGTTTCGCCGCTGCTCGCCACTACGTGACTAACCACGTGTTGGTCACTGACCAACCACGCGACCAGCTGCGGCGCCGCCATGGAGCTCAAGGGGTTCCGTGCTCAAGGCTTGAAAAGCTGGTGTAGTGTAGCTCTCGCTACAAAAAGAAACAGGCTGCCGGGAATTCTTAGAGTCTATTTAAAAGCAGCAGCCGAGATAACCAGGTTGTCAATCTTTTGGAAAATTCGCACACGTGATCTATTCTTCCGCATATGTATCTGACCTGGACACCAAGCGTACACATATTTTAGGCCACAACCACGCCTGATCCTCCCTTGGCCACTTTTCTCTACTTCCCTCTTTCATTCTTATGCTGTTCACTAGTGGGCCCTTCGGAGAGCCCTAATGCACTCTTAAGGGAGACCGCGCAGTGTCCAATGGTCGGTACTACGTGCTTTGTTTATATTCAGCCGGTCCTTTCGGAGGGTCGACATTGAGCGTGAAGCGCTCTCACGTACAGTCTAGCGCGATTTGGAGGTAGTCGCGCGAGCGTCGATCGGCCTAGCGTTGCAGGCGCCTAGCGGCCGGTTTTGGAACAATGAAATTAACGATTTCGCATTCTTCTCTTCCTTGTTCGCTGTTCCATGTTACAACCATCACTCTCGCGACAAAATTATCCCCCTTTCTCTTTATTCTACTTTCCATTCTCTGCAATCAAGTGTGGACTTTGTTACCTATCTTTGCCAACGATAACAAAATTCGTGCGAAAGATTTGGTAAAGCTGATCCTTAACACTGCTTCATTTGAACGGCGTACCGAGTTGCAAAAAACATACCATAACAAACTCGCCTCGTCATACTGTCTTTGTCCGCAGACGAAATTTCGAAAAATATTTTTGCATAAGGGTACAACTTCTGCGACACACGCCAAATGCACGTTCGTAGCGTCCAATTCCAGAAAATAGCGAAGCATACGTCGCGCGCAATACCCTCACTGCCTGTTCAATGAAACAAAAAAAAATTGAAAAGCTATTTGCCTTGAAAGGAGTGGCGGCTGCTTAAGGAACAGCGAAGAGAGTGAGGGAAGCTGGCCTGACGCTTCCCCAGCCACAGCAGAGGATTCTGGGCCATGGCGCTGTTCCTGTTTTCGGTCGACGCTCGCGCGATAACCATCAAGTCACGCTAGACTGTACTTTGACAGAAACGTCCGAGCTTCCGGCAGGTTTCGATCTCATGACGAGTTCGCAACAATGTTAGCACAGTGTCGGAAAGCGTGGGAGGCGCGGCAGCGTGCTCACTCAGTTGCTGTCCGCAAAGTGGCTGTTAAGGAGTGTTTTGATGCTGCCATCGATATCTGCACAATATATAAGCCAACAAAATTAATGGTTTGTGTTGGAGTGTCGAAACGTTTCTTGGTAGCACGTAAAGTCAGTAACCACTGCCCTAACGTCGACGACTTCAGCAGGGGCGTTAGCAAGCATGCAATCAGCTTAGCATTAGGCACCTCCTGTGGTGAATTTGTGCATGCAGTTTTTGCAATACAACTTCTCGGATCCATTTTTGTTCTGTGTAAATGCAGTGAAAGTTTTCTTTCGTCATCCGCACGACAAAAGTGAAATGTTTCCTCACATTTAGTGCCAGAGTCAAGGGGCAACTTATTCGTTCTTGACCACGTTGACGCAGCTTGAAGATCGCGAACTGCCGCGGATCCAACACCTCCTTTTCACCGAGTGATATGCGGGTGGAATGTAGATTTCCTTTACAGAAAAGGTGCATTGTTGAATAAATGTGCCTGGCTTTGCTCCCTATCGCTGCAATACAAAAGCTTTGAGATTGTTCCGTTTCCGCCCCGACCACTTTAAATGGGCTTGCAGTTTTCTACTTGGCTAAGCCTCCTAAGATTCAGACTCAGAGTGCACACCCAGTCTGGTCAGACGATCTGGGTCAGACGATGAAGGTTACCAGTCGACGACTTCATTAGTGTGAATATTCGAGGTGGGAGGAAGGTAATGCTGGCCTACTTCTTCCGTGTGTTCTCGCTTTCTCAAACTAAAACTTCTAAATTTCTGATCGCTAATTTGGCACAGAGAAATTAACAAATTCTGCCCTTAAGTGGCCCAAAAGGACACAACTGGTTTCTACATTACACTAAGCAGAAAGCAGCCGCAAAATGATGCATTAAGAAACAAATTTGGTGGAGCGGCATCCTCACTTTCGTTGAGTATGGGGTTCGAAAGCAGCACCGAGGCACCCGTGAATGTGATGCTGAACAGAGCGACCAGGTTCTCCACACTGTTGCCAATGTGCACGCAGACGCGGTCACCTGGACCCACTCCGTGTGCCTGGAATCCCGCCGCGAATCTCCGCAGACGAGCCAGGAACTCGCCTCGAGTGAGGCGAATGTGGTCGTCCAGCTGCAAGGAACATGACAAGCGTTATATCTGCGTCGGAAATAGGAAAGGCAGCGGGCAGCTATGGACAGTTTCAAAAGGACAGTGGATATAGCGATCTCTGCCTTTAGTTTAGTGAAGCTTTTTAAGGCCTGGACAACCTCTCCGAATTTCTGTCACAAAGAATATACCAGGTGTTTCGGGGAAGGTGTGCACCAATTTTTAAATTTAGGGTTTGCGAAGTAAAGAGAAGCTTTTTGCGGCATAGCAATATCGGTCTTGGTGGACGTCGAAAACAGCAAATAGCGTTAACTAGTAATATGAAGAATTAAATTCTAATAGTTAACTTTTAACTGTTATCGATAGGCGGCTGATAGGAATTGGACATTTTTTTAGCCGTATGTTAGTATTCAGTCTTTAGAATGTCGAAAACGCGATTACCCTTGGCGCAGTGGCCCCACAAAATGTGACTATTTCAACTAGTTAAGTGCACTGGAGTGTCTACTTCGCCTACATGCTTTTCAAAAGCTCGTGCATTTCGGCACGATGTAGCCATGTTTTTCCAAGACGACGCGGCGAGGGTGATCGTGTTTTCGATATTCTTAAAACATGTATGGTTATTACTCTAAGGGCCGGCTTCATATCACCGATTGCAATCAGGTGCATATTGGTTATAGTAGAAAAGTTAGCTATTAAAATTTAGTTAATCACTTGTATAATCAAAATGATTCGCAGGTTTTTTACGTCTGCCAACGCAGGTATTACTATGCGGCATAAAGTTTGTCTTTACCTTAGAAACCCTATTTTTTATATTTAGTGATCACCTTTCCTAGCACACCTGGTACAGTGGAAACTCAGTGATTCGTACATTTAAAACTGAGACAACTCTGCTGGTAAAAATGCTTTGATGGGCGCGTAAGATATGAAATGAGTATAACCTACCGGAATATACGTGATAACGTAACTCAGCAGAGTGTAAGAAAATTGCTTGTAGTTGATATGAAACCAAAAAATAATGAAAAGGAATGTTGGGTGGTTTGCGCGATTTCTGCTTGCCGAGACGAAACAACAAGTATACGAAAAATATAACATTTTTTTCTGTATTTCTGAGCGAATGCATCTCTATAAGTGTACAACTACAGCGAAGCCCTGATACAAACAACATGAAACTCAAGAACAACGAGAACTAATACATGTTATTTTATGACCTTAGGTGTTTTGCAAAAATAATTGGTGTGTCCGATTCTATTTCCTTTGCGTTGGCCCTGCTGTATTCTTTCGGGCTCATTTGTTATTGTTTTACTCGATATTGCCAACAAATTTTGATAACGCAATAGTCGTTCAGAAATCTGCGGAAAACTTTGGTAACAGATGAAATTCCTTGCATTTTCGGAAAGAATTACGTAGACTGCTTCCCATTACAGCATTATCATGTCTTTTCTTTCCAAGATTTCGTACGAGGCCATAGAATTAACCTTTAGGCGGAACATTGTGGTTTTATAAAGCTGTATTTTCTCTCTACATACGCACATAAACCTCCTTGCCGTGCAGTTCAAAAATGAAAACAAATAGATGCCATGCCTCAGGTAGAACGCTTAATGAAAATTTACAATTTTGTAGATGGAAGATCAGAGCGCAATTTTAAGTTGCTCAAAGCAAGTGCGCTCCTCAGAAGGATACGCGAGCGTTTACTTTGCGTTGCGGACATTACGTTGCGTTGCGGACTTATTTTGACATTTTGAGAGTAGCCTAACACGTTTTTAGTCATCATGTACTTACCATCTCTTACAGGTGAAGCTTTATAATGTATATTTCGTACCGGTATCTGCTCCTAAAATACCTCAAAACTATCGAAGTTTACTCATGATCTCACCACTGCCAGTTGTTCCGGTGACTCCGAAAGGAAGTGTTTCATGGCTGTGTAGACTGAACACGACGGTATTTCCACCTTCGGGTACGGAGAGTAGACGATTCCATCCTTGATCATTGCCTTCATATTGAATGCACCTGTCTCCTTGGCGAGCACCGGTCAGGATAAGTGTCTTCCGTGATGTACGGATCTTTTGATAGTAGGGGTGGAAACTAAGGCGCTGGAAATAAAGGAATCCACACTGCAAAAAGGCAAATCTACGTTTGAACCAGCATATTTATAACACCGCAATAAAAAAACGGAGTGAATTTTTGTGGTATACGAACAAACTATGCATCATATATTGTATGCCATCAGAGCTTGAAATATTCTCAGCTGAGACGTCACGTTAAAGCAAATACATATGCAGCACCGTTTATCTGGATACACCGCGGAATTAGCAAAGAGAGGTAGGCGTGCTCAATATTTAAGGTTATAGTTTTAGTGCAGGCAATGGAAATGTACTGGTTTGTTTTAAAGGTTATGGAAGCTTAGCGTCCCAAAGCTACTTAGGCTATAATGGACGCCGCAGAAGATGGCACCGGAAATTTATTTCAATTTTCTGGGGTTCTTTAACCTGCACTGATAGCTCAGTACACGGGCCTCTAACTTTTAGCCTCCATAGAAATTCAACCGCCGTGGCCGGGTGCGAACCCGCGTCTTTAGGATCAGCAGCCGAGCGCCATTACAACTCAACCACGCGGCGTCCCCCGTTGAAATATACTATTTACACCTTTAAGTGCTAGAAGTTAAATTTCGCAATTTGTATTATAGCATACCTGTATAAACGAAACATTGCACACCTTCAGTCTTGCGAAAACGTAGCTTTTGCAGTGGTGCATGGCGCGTGAACACCCTGGGGGCCAGGCGCAGCAGGAGACATTAGCTGAACAAAATGACTAATTTTGCTGGTTGCGTGTCGGTGTTTTTCCAGTGGATCGTTTTCTCACTGCCTTATGTTAGAAATATTTGCACCTGGTGCCGGATTCCCGTGAATTCTGGCTGCTTGGTGAGAAATGTTTCTCAACTGTGCTAAAAATTGTTACGCCTAGAGAAATCAAGCCTCTTCGTCTGCTCTACAAATATATCGGAGAATGGAAACACATCTTTCATTGTTAGTCAACAACACCGCGTAATAAATGTGTATTCCACCTCAAAAACACTGCTCCACCACTTCAGTATTTGCCTCTATCAGCAGATGCATCCTGCACTGCCTTATTCTGATATATTTGAAAACTATCTCACATCATGAACCGAGGCAGTAACATACGAGGTTCCGTCGAATATTTTTTTGGCTGCTACCGGCAATCCTTCGGTCATCGCAGCCAATCTGAGCTGAACTGTTTTAGTATGGCAGATTGCTTTAAGTAGACTCATACCCTTGAAATGTAGTCTCCCGTATTCCGAGTTGCCAAAGAAGCTCTAGGCTAACGTTTTCTTGGCCACAGCTGATGTCCAGGGATGGATCGTGTAGACGTCCGCTTTCTCCCTCGGATCAATAGGTGGACATCAGAAGTAACTGAGCAAGTGCAGGTGCTGTATACAAACCTCCCGGCTTTGAACCCATCTTGCAGTGCTCACAGCGGATCATATTGGTCTTTCAAGCCCCGAATTTTGTTTTACTGCGTTCAGCTAACCAGTGCATTATAAAGAATATTTTGAGCTTGCAAGAACTTTATTGTTCGGCTTATCGCAGGTCAGTTTTTAAATGCAACACATTGTGGCATGCCAACCACATATATCGCGCTTAATGTTTCCTTTTGATCTTTATTGCCCCTAACAGTGCTTCCATGCATCATGCCGATTTTTTCCTATTAAAGCGAATGGTATTTGGCATTGCCTTGTTTGCGTGTTTATTAAAATAATAATAATAATTGCTTTTTGGGGAAAGGAAATGGCGCAGTATCTGTCTCATATATCGCTGGACACCTGAACCGCGCCGTAAGGGAAGGGATAAAGGAGAGAGTGAAAGAAGAGAGGAAGAAGGAGGTGCCGTAGTGGAGGACTCCTGAATAATTTCGACCACCTCGGGATCTTTAACGTGCACTGACATCGCACAGCACACGGGCGCCTTGGCGTTTTTCCTCCATAAAACGCAGCCTCCGCGGCCGGGTTTGAACCCGGTTATTAAAAATGCTTATTTTCAGATTTTTTAAACCCACATTTTTTGTGTTACTGCCTTCAGTGATGTGTTTTTTTTTGTTTCAAGATCCCGCCTCCCTACCTGCTTGACAATTGATTTTAAATGTCTTCTTTCCTCTTACGCACTTCTATCATCTTCGTCAAAATTATATGTCTCTATATCTTAAATGGGGTCCTACACTTCGTTAGTTCTTCGACCCAGAATTTTTTTGCAGACCGCAATTTCTCCCACCCTTTTCTCTCCACAGCGAACTTAGGACTATTTTGCCTACTTTGCGTGCGTATGACTGAAGTAGTTGTAGAAATTAATTATTACTATTTATCGCGTTTTTAATTCAAAATTAAATTTTTCACTGTGGTTGTGCTTCAGCCATCATTCTCTCATTTCCGCAGGCTACATTTCAGCTGAGCCGCCGTAGTGGCTCTGTGGTTCAGTTTCTGATATAAAAGATGAGGATTCTACCCGGCCGTGGCAGTCGCATTTGAAATCGATGGATAAAAAATGCTGGAGTGGCGTTTGCTGTGGGATTCAGTTCACGTTAAAGAACCACAGGTGGTCGAAATTACGGCCCGAGCCGCTTTGGGACGTTAAACCGTATCAACCATTTCAGGTATCTAATAAACAAGCGGCAGTTTCTATGGCGGGCTTATATTTTTATCCCACTTTTCGTTATTATTTTCAAAGAGAAGGCCGCTAATCCCACTAATACGCCATAACCACTCCCGACGTGGACTAATATGTCAATATATGTAATTTTTCTAAAGACGAATAGCACTAATATGTCTGTCCGGCAATAAATTTTCTGTATTTAGAGGCTTTCTGTTGTGGTATCAATGCTTTTTTCACTTCGAGCTCAATTGCGCTCCTTGGTTAGTCGTTAATGCACTGCTTACGACGAGCTCTTAGGTATCCTGTGGCTAAGCCATTGCTATTCTACACATTATCCTCATCATCAAGAGCACTATCATCGGCAGTGGAGTCAAATGCAGGACAAGCCATTTTTCACACCCGCCGCGGTGGCTGAGTTGTTACGGCGCTCGGCTGCCGGCCCGAAAGACGCGGGTTCGATCCCGGCCGCGGCGGTCGATTTTCGATGGAGGCGAAATTCTAGAGGCCCGTGTACTGTGCGATGTCAGTGCACGTAAAAGAACCCCAGGTGGTCGAAACTTCCGGAGCCCCTCACTACGGCGTCCCTCATAGCCTGAGTCGCTTTGGAACGTTAAACCCCCATAAACCCAAACCCTTTTTCACCCATCGGTAATGAACGGTGTGCTTTTGCCTAGAATCCACTCTGTTACCCTAAGGAACCACCAGTCATCTCGTTATAAATTCTCATCTTGGCGGATAACGGGAACCACTTATTCGTGACCGAGAGTACCCGATAGTTCGCATTCCTGCATTGCGCACTGATAACTAAGATCTGCGGTCACCGCTTGCCTGAGATTGACGCAGTCCTTTAACACTTCTAATATCTCGTTGCCTAGTGGGCACTGTTGTTTACGTTGCACACTTTTGAAGAGTGCTTTTATGAATCCTTAGTGCAACCTCTCCCCGTTGAGTAATGTCTTCCTGATTTCTGCACACATCACACGTTCCAGGTTTTATGCAGTCCAGTAAAAAAGCACCACTGGAACCTCACCTCTCAATCATGCTCCTTTCCTCATCTTTCAGTCAAATGAATTTCGCGCTGATGCGGACCTAATTTCGTACACATTTATGAATCCCGCTTGTTGTCCTTGACTGAAAACGACCATTCCTTGCATAATGTTTAAATGTCCATGGTAACCATTAATTACCTCGTTATCTCAACTACTCAGACTTCAAACATTAGTCTCTTTCATGTCGGTGTCGTTCCATTAAGATAATGTCAGCTTCGAATTGTTCATATGATTTTCAATTTTAGCGTAGCCTAGCTCTTACAACAGAAAATGTCGTTTAGCTTCACCACCACGGCGGCAAACTTGCTGCCTATAGTTGATCGAGGCTTCTGTTTTGTGCACTTAATGCTTATCGGTACTTCTGCGAGGAAGCCTCCCACAGACTTTGTGCCCTTAGCCTTAATCAGCATCCAGGTATCTGGTAGAACTTTTATGGAAGACAACTGGAGTTTATGAAGCGTAGAGACTAACAAACGAAAAAAAACGCTTTTCATTCAAGTGAGATAACAGTGCACACGCAGAAGTTATGAGCCTAGTGCATATTGTTTAACTTTACAGGTCATTGAGCTGGTATTGAGCGCACGGAATCTGCATTTGTTCTTTTGTGTCTTATTATTGATAAATGTGTCGATGTGCACTTTTTTTCTCTTAAGTTGCCACTATTTTCTGTTGTACTTCTTGCATCGTCTTTTTCGCTATCGCTGCCAGCGGTCTTATTCATCTTTTCTACACAACTGTGCACAGTGACCTTGATTGTTTAGCTGTTTTGACTCAGTCGGCTAGCCTGTTTGAGGACGACCCTGCGAATGGTGTACGAGCGCAGTCCGAAGCAGCAGCCAAGCCAGCTTGGCCTGAATGAGACATTTGCTGATCGAATTGTTTAACTCTCTTCTTTTTGTGCTACGAATTTTTGTCGTGGTACTGAACACGCAGTTAATATAGGGTGCTTTTAACTTCCTTTGAATTGATTAATGCAAATAATAGAAGTTGCTTGTATATTAGTTCGGCATAATCATTCTTTAATAACTGCACAGTGATAATTTAATTCAAGTCCTGCCTCATTTATGCTACTCAACTTAGCACTCTTAATTCTACCATTGCGATTGAAGCATATAAAATCTGGGAAAAAAGAACACGAAGTGTACGAAGCATAAAATCCTGCCTATTAACGCGCATAAATTAACAAGAACCTACACGAAACGACTTTAAAATTATGATTTAAAAGTATATCCTTAAAAAAATCTTGTAATCAATGCTGTTTAAAACAAAAACATGCATTAAGACATTTCGAAATCAGGCAATCGGCGTCCTCCATACCCTGTACGTCTCGCACGTGTCTCCGCGACGCAGTCCCGGGTTACAATACACAGGCGCCGCTCAGAGCCACTCTGTAGTTGCTTTTGAAGCTGCGGTCAGGAAAGAGTGGCCGCCTTTGATCTGTCGGTACGAGAATAACTGCGGTTCGGTGCGCGGCGATAAATTTTAAGGCGGCGGCAGCGGAAGATAGCCTGCCGCCACACGTGGCCGGGAGCATGTCGCTTCAGCTGTTCGGAATAACGTAGCCTACGACGCGGCAGGTAAATTGTGATGGCGAAGTGAAGCTGGTGAGAAGTGCCTCTATCGTGTTGTAAGAGAGTTCATTAATTTTGTTGTTT
This sequence comes from Amblyomma americanum, assembly GCA_030143305.2. Classification (NCBI taxonomy): domain Eukaryota; kingdom Metazoa; phylum Arthropoda; class Arachnida; order Ixodida; family Ixodidae; genus Amblyomma; species Amblyomma americanum. The sequence continues at coordinate 2,419 of JARKHS020014113.1, read as the reverse complement.
AAATTTGATCTACTTCTTTGCTTCCTTGGCACGCGCGCTTCGTCAGCGTTCACGTAATCCCTTGTCTCGAATAAATGCACTGTCACCAGTACGAATATCTTTATAATGAGTAAGAATTTGTGCACTCCCGGACATAATGATATGCATCGCACTTCAGTGTTCTAACATTTTCGCGTTTCTTAACGAAATTACCACGGTTACTTTCCATCTTGCGCAAACGCACAGTGGCCATTTGTTGCACATATATCAAACACTCAATATTTTAGCCGGTCAATCCTTCCGAAAATTTCACTGTCGAAAGGGTGTCCATAATGTTTGGTCCAAAAATCTAAATAATTATTTTGTAAATATTTACAAAAACTTTTTTTCTGAATACATGCGAGGCAAAACATGTATAATAGGGTTGTGGGATATCGCCGCGTTTGCGGGGCACATATAACGCAATTAAATATTCACAGTGCCGGACTAATTATTAATTACTTAAACTAATAATTAATAGATAATAAATAAAGTAAATAATAATAAATGCAGGAATTGCATACAGGAAATAGCTTCCACCCCGTATGCTCCATTGCTGCATGCAGACTGGGGATACGGGCCTTTCTCCCTATTTGCGGTAAGTCTATTATGTTCACACGTCTTTGTGGATTGCATGGGTTGCTTACTATACAGCTCTATAATACGGCTGTGTTATACAGATGCAAAATGCGTCTCTATTATACAGCTCTACCTGACAGTTACTGTAAGATACACTTTACGCTTGCAAAATAGAACCAGCCGCAAGCTGCAAGCATGCTGCTGCTCTAATGCGCTGCATAAACACCAAATAAGATTCCTCCTTCGTCATTTATACAAACCATTCAAGGCTATTTTATTGAGACCAGAACTAAACTAAAAACGTCCACACCAGCGCATTCAGAAACGCCAGAGGGCCTCTCCAGGGTTTACTAAGCAAGACTCATGAAAGCGAGGCCGACGCTTTGAGCGTTGTTTATACGGTGTGTCACGGTGGAATATTCTACAACAAAGCTTCTGAGAGATACTATGTTTAATAAAAAAATAGTGTGCACTTAAAAAACTTAGACGCTCTTTTGTATTTGTAACACAACTTCAAATGAGCGCAGAAATGCAGTACACTCTGCGATGAGCCGCTAACCTTCGCATTCACAAACATTCTGTTTCAAGTACTGTGGGCGCACTATGTTGCTTCGGCAAGAGAAGTTGATGCCATAACATTGAAATGCCTGCAGTCTGCCATTAGCAAACAATACTCGAAGGCACATTCATTACAGCTTCTTTGCCACATGAATTATGAGACAGAGGGCCCAATAACTATCACCGAACTAGACCGATCATGATTTGCTTTCTGTGGGCAATGTTCCTCCGTTTGGACGCTTCTACACCGCATGTAGCTCACCGTGGCTTATAAACACTGAAAGTCGTCATGACATGGCACAACTATACGCTATGTAATGATAGCATACTCAGCGCTATATGAACCGAACGATGTAAAATATACATGCGCAAATCATGTGGTGCCAAGTCATTATGCAACTAAAATTTTGAAATTAAACACCTTCCGAATAACATGAACTGGCCGCCTGGCCAGGTAGAAAGCGCTCTGTTTTTAATCTTCATCTTCATAAGCTTGGCTATGCCGACTCCAGGGCACAGATTTTTCCCATATGCTTCTAACTGACCTGGTCCTACCCGAGCTGCGGCCCCCTTATCGCCGCAAACTTCCCAACCATATCCGTCCACATAACTTTCTGTCGCCCTGCTACGCTGGCTTTCTGTTCTTATTAAGTTTTAAATGTCTGTTAGTTTTCTAGTGCAGTGTTCGGTGTTTCAGCGCTGCTTTCACAACTGAAAGAAGCTGTCGTCTTGGAAGGACAGATACGCTGAATGGGTCTGTAGCCCAAAAATGCGGCACAACAAATAAAAGATGAGCACAGCGCCATGTGTCCAGCGTTCACAGCGCGTTGCGATTACCATTGTTGGTTCATTGTTGGTCTATTTCTCATTATAAGGCGATCTCTGGTGGATAACCCAGCGATCGAGTGGCACAGCGAGTGGCTAATGTTTTTCTTCTTTTGTGATAGCAAGGCGCAGATCTTCTCAGGTCAAGTGTTTGCGGTCAAGTAGGAGCTGCTGCGATGGCAGCCAGGGGGACGGGGGAGGGGGGGGGGGGGTCAATGGAAGTGCAGAGAACGGGCGCCGTGACAGGCCCTCAGCTTATGTTCCGCGGCTGTCTGAAAGGCAAGAATATTTGTGCAGAGTGATAGCATGGAGTAGACGGGGCTGCGAAGGCGATAACGTTGCGTTTTGCGTACAAATGCCGCCGCGTACTTTCGATAAAGGTGCTTATAGATACTGCGCTCATGGCTTGCAGCGTCTATACGGTTTACGTAAAGCGCAA